>JASCZW010002348.1:0-133459 GCA_034211315.2 Aedes japonicus | reverse complement strand
GCAGATTGTTTGGCAAGCTCTTTCTTTTCAGTGATGAAAATTCATTCATTCAACCGTTCATCAAAATTTAAAAAGTTGTGACAGATGAAAGTCGAAAGAAAAAAAATAATGCTGGATATCAACGTTCAAAATCGAATGAAACAGCGAAATTGGTGAATTTGGCTAAATCTACTGTGTGCAGTGCCATGAAAGGTTTCCGTGAGCGGAAAACTATTATTCAAGAGGATCGCAGTTACCGTCGTTGAACTTACCATCGGTAACTGAATTGCAAGGTATTGGTAACAATTAGAGCAATCCCAGGACTCTTGGATGACTTCACTGCCATACAATACAATTCCGACAAAACACTGTCCGGAGGGATCCATCTACGCACAGGTTATCGTTCGCATCGTACCAGGAAGCAGCCAAACCAGACACTTAAACAGGCCCGAGTGGCCAAAACACCCGCTGGAAGGTTATATAGAGAGGTTTTCACGACGTACCCAGAATTCATACAGGCCACGGCACGAGATTGGTCAGCACAGCACTTAGCTGCTGTGGACAAAAGGCTCAGGTTTTCGTTACAAATGAGTTCATAAACTCAAAGCTCCTATTAGGAAGAGTACCTGAATATCGCATTCTACAGTTTATCAAGCACACAAGAGCGCTGTAAAGTTTTGGCCAGACTTGGCTAGCTGCCACAACGGTCGAACAATCTGACGATTTTTAAAAAAAGGTCGTCATTTCAGAAAACCTAATCATAATAAAACTAGTATTATTTTATCCTGGTTCGCAGTACCATTTTCTCACAACAATCCTAAAATAGAGCTCATTTCTTTGGAACACACTGTTTATTGCACTGCAGCGCTCCTAGTGTTCGGCCCTAGAAAGTTTTGACAGCAGTTTGTTTAGAAAATGGTTTCTCTTTCAGTGTTCAAAAGTTCGTCACAATTTTGTTACAAATTAGTTATACTGGACGGAAGCCACCAACCGACAATTTAGTTCTGGACATCCACTTCGAAAATCCAAGGTGGTCAGGTTCATAAATCGCGAAGTCATTGGAATTGGCTAAATCAGCCGTGTGCAGAGCGTTCTCAAACATTTTCGTGAGTGTCATACGATCGATCGCTAGGATCATAGCAAGCGCCTTAGTGGAACTAAAGCTTGTAGTACACTGTTTGTCCAATAGCCAAATATTTGGCAAAGGCAGCTAGACAGCTAACAGATATCATAGATGTTTGTCAGATGCCTATCTGCCTATGACAAATATTTGGCTATTGGACAAACAGTGTACTACAAGCTTAAGGATTGTAGGTTGCATTTGAAGGTTGTTGAGAACGATAAGGGTAAACCCGAGGGGCGAATCACTCATGCATTTTCGATTCAGCCTCACGTATTAAGAAGTGCATTGTAGCATTTTTGAATATTTTTCAACGCATTGACGCATTTTAGTGCGCAATTATTGCGCATTTTGGGGCGCATTTGATTTATTTGTACATTTTTTAGCGCATTGATCACGCTGATGCACTTTTCAACACACTTTTCGAAATGCTTACACACTTTCGATTGCCATATATCTAGTGATTCGCCTCGGCAAACCTAGGACTGTCGGATTATGATATCGCCAAGAAATACAATGCCAGACAAAACACCACCAGAATAATTGTCTGCGAGAAGGATTTGATCATTTTGAGGCCAGTAAGCAAACAGATACTGGAGCAGAATCCAGTGCAAAGCGCATCCTCATGGTCGAGGTTCGTAAAGTTTGTTTATAGCACTGCCCGGACAAAGTTTTATAAAGTCACTGGTCGAGGTGATGTCCCTAAAAGTTCAAATTCGTTGTTGCCGATAAATTAACAAGAAAGCATCATCTGGCAAGGTGTTTGCTGCGAGGATGCATAAGATGCATAAGCAGCATTGCCTGAAAAACGTATCCGTTCTACATTAATGCTCACAACGAACCTTTATAGTTTTTGACCAGATACACTCTTATTGGAACAACACAACTTCTTCAAAAGAACTTCAATCCATTAAACTGCCCTCAATTCCGCCCAATTGAGAAATTTTTGGTAACTGACGAATTTCACTTCAACTCATCCAAGTATTTGGCAGCACCCTCTCAGAATTCAATGAAACTTTGAGAGTGTGTAGCCTTTGTTTTCTCAAGCAACTTTGCATACTTTGTTTCTTTCAAAATTTATCTAGACTAGAAACGGGCATAAGTTTTTTAATCGAGTTTTTTAAATCAACATAACTCAAAAAAAAAAAAGATTTACAAAAAAGTGACGTATCGGTGACTTTTAGAAAATTGTCCTAACTTTTATGAACAAAATTGTACAAGTTATAAAATCTTAAATCTCGATTCTTACACGCTAAAAAAATATTTTAAAATTTAAAGTCAATTTGCAAAAAATCATCATCTCATAATTGGACGACATTTTTTCTTAATTAAGGCAATATAATTGTCTAAAAGTTCGCCATACATTGCTAAATGGGCACTTTTAAGGAAAACCAGTTTTTCTTACAACATATTTTTCAGAGCCTATTTTTACCGTGTATCACGCAAACTCTTCTAGTTATGGTCTTCATAACCCCTATAGAATCCAAATAAAAATTTAGCAGTCATTAAGAATTGAATGTATTTGGTAAAACACAAAAATCATCTAGACTAACATCTGAAAAGGGTCAAAAACATTAAATTTCCCTTTGCAACAGTAAAACAGAACCAAAAGTGTATGTTTCAGTACAAGTCATTCATAACTGCTTGTTCGGATATTCCCTATGGCTTCGCATATCTACACGCAAAAAAACCGCAGTAGAAACTGCCATTTCGAGGGTTAAATTGAGCGCAAACACCAACAATGTTCAGCTGACTATAAATGCATTTGATTTTACCATGCTCATGCGATTAGATCAACCATGGTGCGGTTGATATCAATATGAGGTCTGTCAAATCTACCACAAACGTTGAAGGTTTTACCATAAACGCAGACAAATTAGATCGAAATTTCATGGTAGTTTTAAAGATAGGCGTAATCGGATAAAATGGTAGTTTTTACTACAAGATTTTTTTCTGTGTATGAGGGAGGGGTGGGGGCAAGGGGCAAGACAGCTTTCTCGTGAGTAACTTTTTCCTTCAAAATTACTCAGGATTCATCAAATTTGCACTACTTTTATGATTTTCTTGTTCCCCAAGATATAGAGTGATGGGAATGCCAAAAAAATGTGGGCGAAAACGAAAAAACAACTTCACTTATATTTGATCGTAAAACTCAGGTTTGCTCAGAATGCATCAGCTTCCATCAACTTGTATCATTTATAACTCGATCTAAAGTATTCTGGCAGCACTGGCTTGAATTGGTCGATGATAACCTGGTAACGGTGGTAAACTTGGGAACCAAATACTGTCTGGGAAAACTTTTTATTATGGTATTGTGAGAAGCACTCATTTCAGGCAAACTAGGTCGCAGTATTTGGAAGAGGAATGGGGCCCCGAAGTAGAGATCCCGGAGTCCAGAAGCGAATGTTCTGTTGGATCATTTTAAGATGTATACTTAGCGAAGGGAGGCGCCTGTTGATGGCGCGACTAGTAGATGGAGGCTAGCAATAAGCTGAGCTCGGGCTAGGGGATCGACACAAGTTCAAACCAAGCTGAAAACAATACAATCGACACAAATTATTATCAACTACATAATAATATGATGACTAGTGGGTGAGGATTACCACAACGTTGATACGGTTACCATTCACGACAGAACTTTTTTTTTTTTGATTATGCAATTTCACTGTCAAAACCAAGCTTTACAAAAGGTAGGAATGTTGAATAGCGCAATATAAATCCGTTGAATAAGACATGCTCATAATTGCTCAGAGTTACTCAGGATTGCTTAGTGTCTTGCCCTAGGTGGGGGACGGGGTGTAGAAAGACGGCCAATATTTGTTACAGAATGTGTAAAAGGTATGAGAAATATTGTGATAGAGGAGGGCTGGTAAATCTAAAAAAATAGCGGACGTGATATTTGGCTCGTCTTTAAATGGATGTGCATCAATTCTTATCAAATAAGAAAATTCTTCAAACATTTAAAGACCCTTAAAAAATCCAAATTGTCATTATAATTAAAGTTAATTGGCTTCTGTGAGGTCTTAGGACCAAATTATAAGACCACTTGGCGCGATACACGGTAAAAATTGGACATGAAAAATTTGTTATTGGAATTTTTTTTTTCTTCAAAGGGCCCATCTCACGATGCATGACGAACTCTTAGACAACAATATTGCCTATATTAAAAAAAAATTCGCCCAATTCTGAGAAGGCCATTTTTTGCAAATTGACATTAAATTTGAAAATATTTATTATTTTTTAGCGTGTAACAATCAATTTTCAAGTTGTGGCCAAGTTCACTGCCATGGCGTTTTTAGACGTTGAAAAGGCATTTGACAATGTCTGGCACTTCAACTTTCCTATTCAGCTGGATGAAATCATCCGAAACTACCTTCAGCAAAGGTCGTAAATTGAAGAAGACTGGAGAGGTGACTCTGAATACCAGAGAGATGAAGAGATGGTGGAATAAAATGGCCAACAGAGTGTCCAAAATATGATGGGATGATGATATTCGTAGAAAAGTTCGAGATTTTATCAAAACCAAGTTGGAATAATATTTTTGGAATTTGTCCTTGTGCGGAATTTGTGCAATATATGGCCTTAATTTTGTGTACCCAACATTTTTATTTTATTAACATGGTTCAGAGATAGATCCGTTTTTTTGCGTCCAGATATTAAATGACTCAAGCTTTAAACGCACTTTAAAACATTTATGATTATCATTTGATTTGTGTTTATCAGGCTTACCTTGTCTAGTAAAGCGTATCCGGAAATATGTTTAGTAACTTTGTCGCGTCAGTGGTCTGAGTCAACGTAAGATTTTTTTCAGTGTATTTGCAAGCTGTCAGTGGATTCTTTCACTTTCGCGCCAACGTGCATATTGTTTACTTTTAAATTTTGAATTAAAGTTTTCAAAATGGCGTCTCGACGAAAAAGGGGAACACGCAACAACCATGATGGGGAACAAGTGGTGAAAGTATACAACAGGAAGCCCATCATATTGGTCAGAAGTGTTGCCAAAAAAGCAGATGTAGCTAATTCAACTGTACAAGACATTCAAGTGAGATCCCAACTAACATTTTTAGTTGCCTAAGCCGAAGCTAAGAACTTATGCTGTTTTATAATTGTATAAAAGCAAGTGAAGCTGAATAAGCAATAAGCAGAATTAAAAAATCGATACAGTACTTATGCGTAATGGAAAACAGCTTTAACACAACATTTAGCTCTAAGTTGCATACTTTGAAAAGAAAGTTCTTATGCGAACAATATTTGTGTACGTTTACACAGCTTGTTTATGTAGCTAATAAATTAGTCGGTTAAGCTTTTGAATGATCATTCTGTGTTCTCTTACACAGTTTTATTTGTTGGCTTCGTTATAGCTTTTCAAAAGCCTTTATATTAAAAATACCTTAGCCGCTATACAGCTTAGTGATTATAGCTGTATAAAATGTTGTATGTTGTTGTTGTACATATGTAAACTGAGGTCATTCAAAGCCAAAAGGAAACCTCGCCGAGTTGATAAATGGCTTGAAGAAGCAAAAAGTAGGGGCCGGAAGCTATTTTATTCATTGTTAACTAAACCTACAGGTTGCAACGTACAGGGCTATGAAACGTTCGCGAAGGCTGAGCTTCCGCAAATCCCTGATTATAAAATCTATACTACGATAGACAGAGAAAGCCTAGATTCTAAGTTTAGAGAACAGAAGATAGAAAAATATACACTGAAATACACATGTCGTTAATTTTTGTATTAGTAATGGAAAAAATCCAAACTTCCAAGGACCAATATAAAAACGAGGGAGCTCTTTGTCCCGAGTCCATGAAAACCTTATAAACACGAATATAATCCTTGTTTTCATATTAAATTTAGAAATTCAGAGGCATTTAACTATAAATAAAACCCTTACAAGTATATTATATTACCTTTTATTTGTACTTTTTATTGATAAAATAGGCTGAGTGATGTAAAAAGTTATCAATCTTTGAAAAATGCAAATTTTGAAAAAAAAATTTTTTTGGACCACCCTTACGCGAAAAGTGATCACCCTAATGACGAAATAAAAAAAAACGGGTCCAATTTTTTTGATAAGAAACGAAACTACCAATTGTTATGAAATTTTGCGAGATCGTTACCGTTTTTTCTGTGGAATTGCTGTGTGTTAATATATTTAGACATTGTTTTCCGGCTGTGTTTAATTGTTGCTAACAACATTTAACACGAATGGAAAAAAATGTGAAGTTTTAAAAAATATTCACATCCACGTTTAAATATCTACCTGCGCTGCATTATTTGGCCTGACATTTTGATTTTATTACGTTACGAAATCCAACATGTTATTGAAAATGACACCCAACAGAATAATATTGGGCAATTATGATGCAGAAGCTTAAGAAGACTGGTTAAGCGACTTGAACCACTTTACATATGACCAAATTTGAGGAAAAACTTATACAAAAAGGTTGATATTATAGGTGTGCAACGTTTGATGGCGAATATCACAAGGAAAATACACAGCTACTTCGACACAAATTTTTCATTAGGGCCTAACTGACAAACGTAAACAATGGCTTCTTCCTTAAATTTCTCGTTATTGAAAACTCGCCCAATCAATCCACCACGATCATTTCAAAGAGGAAATGTTCACCTATCCGATAGAATTGGAGACTTACATGGGTAGCTTTTGTGCCACGAGAAATGTACGGAAGAAGCCATTGTTTCCGTTTGTCAGTTAGGCCCTAATGAAAATTTGGTGTCGACTTGAGAAATGAAAAGAAATAATTACAATGATATTACGGATTCTTAGTAGACAATGTTTTAAGGTGATATGCTTAACTTATACAACTATTTGTGCACTTCCGTTTTTATGTCTAGACATTTAAAAATATCCCCATGTTAGGTTATGACACAATTAGTCTAAATGAATTGTAGTTCCAAACATATAAATTCAACCACGAACTTTTCCCTTTTTTGCCCTACTTCGGAACTGCGACCATTGCTCTTTCCGTTGTTCGAAGTTGAATCTTCGCCGCTCTCTTCCTGTTCAGGTCCGGCACCTCCAACGAGCTCTTGTCATTTCGCAAAGGAACAAATGGCACCGTATCCGATGGGCAGCCCTGAGCTGCTCCTGGGCAACGTTTTCCGTTCTTCGGCCGCGAACCTACGCGCCCGTCAACCATGGGCAGCTGAAGTCGGCCACTATCTTCCTCCGGCTCCTCTTCTGGTTCTGCTTCCTCTGGATATTGTTCGTCTCCACCATCCTCCGCGTCGGTTTCCGTGATGACTTCGGTGTCGATTTCCTCCGAGGTTGGCGTTGGTTTCTTCTGGGGTCGTTTGCTAGTCGGTTTGACTTTACCGGGAACTTCATCGAAGCCCGTCGAACCCGGACGGATGGCTATGGGGAAAACTTGTGGAGTTTATGAAAAATTTTGACGGTTAGGCTGTTGGCAAAGATGAGTCGAGTGTAAAGTATGATTGAATGGAAGTATAAGTTCAACTATAGTCTACCACAAGTACAGACACAGGTGGTAGGAGCCTCAGTGGTTGTCGTTGTCGAAGTAGTAAACGAAACATTGGGAGATAACGGTATAGGAATAGGATAACCTGAGATGAAGTAAAAGGTCTGAGAAACACAGGAAATTATTGATGAAATTTTAGCAAAACAATTTGGAAAAGGCAAAGATCTAATTTTAAAGCTTGAAAATTCACATGACATTAATATAGACATACCTGGGGAAGCGCAACAAGGCCGATGTGGAACCGTAACCCGGAAGTATTTGCTACAATAGTTCCGCAAGCCATAATCGTCCATAGCGAACACATGCCTTCCAAGATCCAAAACAGCCGAATACAGCTTCAGAGGAAATGCCGGCCAGGTTCCAGCAGCCGCATAGTAGCATATAATATCTAGTAACGAAACTGCTTTATTACAAAACCCCTTAATTGTCCAATGCAAAACACTCACAAGGCAACTTTAACAATCCAAAATATGCACTCCGTCTATCATTCGGACCGGGAAACACGATGGGGCTACCAGGGCCAGCAACTCCACCGGAATGAAATCCATCGGTAGATAGGGGATCTGCTCCACCCATTCCGCCGCCGAAGAAGCCACCACCAGGAGGTCCCGGTCTGGAGAGAAGCGTGCCACTGCTCGATTGCAGCCCAATGAGCACCACAATTAGCAACATGCCAGTCAGAGCGGTTGGCCATTCACGGACGGACATGTTGCTCGGCTACGGAATTGGCGTTTGATCTTTTCGAAACGGTGGTCGACTGGCCACTGAAATCATTTGACTGGGTAAAAACGGCCTTTATGGCATTCAGGATAACCTAGATCCTTTTGACTGCAGTTGTTAATTTCACCTGTTGGCGTGATATCTATGGAGGTATAATCGGTTTTTCTGCTGACGTGTTTCACCGTAATTCCAGGCATTTTGTGCAATCTAATTGGGTGTCTACATGTGTTAATGGGTTCGCCCTAGATTCTAACAAGGTAGGCTAAGTGTGAAACGATTTCGATGATGAAATCGGGAGGACGAGCACACTCTTTCCTCGTTTTTTTGGTTATGATTAAGATTTATCGATTTGATACGTACAATTTCGTACCCATGAAATAAGAATAATTAACCAAATCGGATCAAAACATAGCTGGCTCTTGGGATATCTTATAAATTGTCAACGGTTTCTTAAGACATGTCGTCATCTCCGCTTCTGAGATTGTTTTAAAATTATGTTGATATATATTGAAAATCATGTTTTAGGTAGGTAGATAAATTCTATTTTTGATTAATGAACAACTTCATTTTGTAACAAACATTTTCCTCATACAAATTTTTGCTAAAATCGGCATTAATGTATATGTTGATGATGATGTGAACACCATCTAATGTACCAAAGAAACTGTCTATAGCACTGGACTGTTTTAAGCAAACGATTTGATTTGAATGTGGTAAATATTTTACCATGTTGCTGTATGACGGCCCAGAAACAAGTTCGCAGAAACCACGCCAAAACTGAGCCCTCGCCTAGATGAAATGTTAACAACAGGAAGTTGGCACTACCACTCTTCCTATCCAATTCGCTTTAATCGGTGCTCTGATGGTCCTCTCTTTATCCCAACATATAGTGTTAAATTAATATGATTCTTACCTTGATTTTAAAATCATCTTACCTTAAAGCTAGAGATTAGAATACTAATAAGTTTGTTATTAAATACATGGAATACCTTTATTAAAATCAAACTACCACCATCGACAGTGATAATGTCGAAATTCTCGAAATTCTCGCTCAGCTGGATGAAAACCATGCTTCCTCTCAAGCAGGTCTCTTTTTTCGCCGATACTTCATTCAGAGGGGATTCTTGCATATGTGAAAATATCTCTCTCCAAAATTCAACGAAAATATTTTCTCATGTCACATTTTTCACTGAAAACATGCTACCTAGATCGTATACGAGGAGCAAAAACCGAAAATATGGCCAAGCCGGTGCACACTGGTACCGCCATCGACCATAAATGAAAAACTTCTGTGTTCATGTTGCTGATGATATTGAAGGAATATTATATATTATATATTAAGAAAAAAATACGTTCTATTTATAGTTTGCTTCAAATATACAAATCGTTGTTTGCTCACAACATGTAGCAAAATTGGCTTTTTATTGAAGTATAATGTCAGAATAAAACAAGCATGGTGCATTTTCAGGTGTCAACAAGTAAGTGAAAAATAATTATCGGCACCTAGGATTCACTGAAAAAGAAACTAATTATCAGCTACTTATGATCTCCGAAAATTATAAATCGAAGTTGCTTTTCCCGCGGAAACTGCAGTGAGCGTATAGATCATTGCATCGAATCTATTAACCTCACTTTTTTGACAGTTCAGGGCGCTTATTACAAGGTGTTTGAATTTGAACCGCTCAAACGAAATTTTTCATTGGCTTTTACCGGATTCTGTACAATTAGATTCAGGAAATGATGTAAAAATAAGCACTGGTGTCTGTTTTCCGGCAAGTTTACGTCAATCGCAACGAATTCTGAGCACAAAATCTCAAACCGTCAAGTCCACGTAAACAAGCTCCCTGAGCTGTCAAAACTGCATTGATGACGCCTTCGTGCAATGATCTATAATATAGTCTCTCGCTTCTCACATTCGCATCTGTTTATCCAAGCGGGTGAAAAAGGACGTTTCTTTTCTCAAGTAGGCGAAAATTTCGGTCTTGAATCATACAATTTCAGTGCTGCCAATCTGTTTCTATGAACCTACCGTGATGTTCGTGCTTCATTAATCCATTCTTATCTTTTTGTTTTTGTATTAAAATAAAATTTGAGTTTTTTTTCAACAGGTATTAGTTATTTTCTTCAATAACTATTCAAGGGAGTTATTGCAGGTGACGTAACGCGTTAAAGGGTATGTGATGGGAGATTTTTTGAGAAGCTTCTTCAATAAACCATAGTAAAAAGATCGACAGGCGTTGCGGAATGTCAAAACGTCTTTATCGGAAGATTCTGCAAATTCTCTCGCATTCTTGATTGCCGATTTAGAGCCATTCCCGATTTCCACATAAAGGGACGATTGCAGCAAGCCGTGCTTTGAAACTGACGTGTTTTGTTTTTGCTGCGTCGTTTTCGCAAAAAAAAAATCAAAAATTAATTTGTAATTTAACTTAAACAAACAGTACAATCATAAAATCTCAGCGTTTTTTGTGCAAGACGCAGTGAATGGAATCAATTCCCTCCCAAAATGTGTGATGGTAATAGTCGTTAGTGATTATAAGCAGTTTTGGGAGTCGTTATAGAAGCCGAGGATTTTGATTGTTGGCAGAGCGTGGAGAAAAAAGAAAGAAAAAAGAAAGACAGTGCAATATGGAAAACGCCAATTGCAGGTCAGAAGTAACGAAAGGAGCAAACGCTCATGTGCGCGTAAGTTTCTGGTATATAACACATCGGTCATAAGTCCCGAGCCTAACATTTTTTTTTTGCACAATCACAATCACAAAAGTAGCGTCACTTAAACCACTGTAACTCGATAAATAATAAACCAAACCTCATGAAATTTTGACAGTAATCTTTTGTTTGATGCTTTCAATATTATATGGATATTTTATTAGTGGCACCATCTGGTAGTTCGACCTGGGACTGAATGATGAATAATCGGTCAATATATGTGTTAATTTCAATGTACACCACCATTAGGCGAGTTGTGAAGTTTTTTTCTTTCGTTGCTCAATGATTAAGATTTTTTTAATTAAATTTATCTCTTTTACGTGTGATTTTCATTATATTGCATTGAAGCCGCGAACAACTAATTGTATTTGTGCCGTCCATTTAAAAAGGATGATGTAAACATATTTGCAAAATATCGGAGTGCTACTTCTGCAGAAACATAAATGTATCCTTTAGCATCACAGGGAAGCCGTTTACATGAAGACAACAATTTCCGGTGAGATCTATCTGATTATAACAAAATTTGAACGATACTGCTAAATACATGCGTGCAGGTGTTGCTAGAAGTATTGTCATTTGACGATGCGCGGATTGCTGTAACTTTGCTTGACAAAAAGTTCCCCGAGCTGGCAAGCGCGTTTCTGGTTGGTACTGCCGCGACTTGTTGAAATTGCATTTTTTATATTTGCGCTGGAGCTGTGAACACCACAGGAATCACATGAAAGCAACTTAAACATCAGCAATTTCATTTATCATACGAAATACGCGTATCTATCAAGATAAGCAATAAAGGTAATTAGAATTAAATGGAAAATACTAGTTTTTCTTCACGTTTCTAGTTACACGTATTCCACTAAACAGGTCACACTTTCTAGGAGTCACTACAAGTTATCCTCCGATGGTTTCTCCTTTCGTGAAAGCTTTGTTTTGTTTGTATTTCCAAAATTTAAATTTGTTCGTATCTTTACTACCATCTTCAATAGACTCCCCATCAGAGATATCGCTACATTCTTCATTATATAATTTTTCAAGTTTATATTTATCTCTAGCTAACTGTTTTCAATTTTCCCGTTCCTTTGATTATATCTATTGAGATCCTGCATAATGAGGCCTTCCGCGTTAGACTGGGTCTACTCTCCTTCTTTATCTTAAAAATTAACTTAAAACTTAACTTAAAAAATCACCGACAAACCGACATGAAACTGAATTTCCACTATTGATCAAGAATCTATAACGACCGATTCAAATGTGCAGCCGTCCTATTCGTCAAAACCTTTAGAATCATTTTATGTAGATCAAATAAATGTGTCCAGAATTGCTCAGATATGAACCTTCTTATCAAGTTCCCAAGCGTGTTCGTGGCTAGAATATGATTTGAACTGAAATATTAAGACTTTTTCTATTGTCATTCATGTCGGTTTGTCGGTGTTTATATGCCAACTTTATAGGATGCCTCTTTTCTCTTATTAACATATGACCGTAATAGCTTACTCTTCCTACCCTAGTTCTTCCATTTATAGTTTTTCCTTCTAGTAGTTTCCAAGTATTAAATTTTAAATTTGAAGATTTCTTGCAGTGAACAAAAGTAGTTTTCTTAAATAAGTTTTTCATAATTTGCCTATGATACTCTTGTGTTTTTCGTTACTACACCTACTTTTGTTCCATATAAAATGGTAGGTGCTAGCCAGAGATGGGAAATCTCATGGCCATCATGTGACGATGACAAAACAGGCCTTCTCACTGTCACGAGAGGAAATGAACTATCATGAGCTTTCTTGTCATTCTCACACCATCATTCGGTCCTGAGATTTTTTCCCATACGATTTGTTTCCGAAATATCTTACTAGTTTACATACAATTAGTCAAGCAATAATATGTTATCGACAAAGTGAAAATCGTTTTTGTGATAAATCTCACAATTATACCAATAAATGTGCGTGTAGTCACGTGCTGTCATGACGAAAAAATCGAAGAGAATTTGAAGAAAATCTCCATCATCGTTTTCTCGTCCGGTGAGATTTTCAGACGTATTTCGGTAAAAATCGCAGGTAATTTTTCATCGAAAATGACATTTGCCAGCCCTGGTGCTGCTGTTTTGTAAATAAGTTTTTCTTATGGCCAAGAAGGTTTAAACTGTTTCCAAAAATTAACCACAGTTCTTCATGTCTTAAATGTATTTCTAACCTGTTTGTAATTTTTTATCTCAATCGTAATTGACATTTGTCATAATTTGGTTCCGAGCCAATAGCTGCTAACTGCTCTGTCAATTCCTTAATAATACATTCTATCTCCTCCTTAGATGTCGCAATAATTAATAGATCATCTTCAAAA
The DNA here is from genome assembly GCA_034211315.2 of Aedes japonicus. NCBI lineage: Eukaryota > Metazoa > Arthropoda > Insecta > Diptera > Culicidae > Aedes > Aedes japonicus. The sequence goes on along the minus strand of JASCZW010002348.1, from coordinate 120,102 downwards.
GCTAGTAACAACCTATATCCATTAGCTCAGGTTCTGTAATTTAACCTTGAAATTTTCGGATTACATCTTGCATAATCAAATTAAATTAAATCGGCGACAAGAGGCATCGCTGTTTAACACCATTACATCTTATAACTTCACTTGACAGTTGGTTAGACCAGAGAATTCAAGCTATTTTATCCTTCATGCAAGCTATAACCCTATCCACTAATCTCTTTGGCACGTTAAGATCTACTAGGATGTCCTTCAGATTCTGCACCTTAACCGTATCGAAAGCTTTTTTTTCAAATCTAAGGCTAATATGTAGGGCACGGGACGTGTTTTAAGCAGTTTATTCAGCTCCTGGGACATTTGATGAAGCTGTATGTAATCTAATTAGAACTGCCAATATTTAAACGTTAGTCCCTCTGCTTATTTCTGATCTATCGAAAAACACCTTCAAAAACGAGCATTAGACTCAGAAAATGTCATAGCCATGGAATAAACTTCCCAATTGCTGGGACTTATTAAAAGCATGCGGATTGCTATCAGATCAAGAAACAGTTTTCTTCAGCTCCGCAATCTGTACAAAAACTAACAATATCATATAAGTGCGATTCCGTGCATGTGTGCGAAGGCGAAATGAAAAAGGCCAGTTCAAGATTTGCTGCCAACGTCAATCAATCAAAACCTGTCGATTGCTATGATCACACACTCGTCCACTAGCAACGTACACAGGTAGACAGATCGTACACGACCAAACACTACTTGTAATTCAGACGAAATCGTCAAAGGTCGAAAGGAACAACTGCAAACAATGACTTAAACGTAGAATTTCCTGGAAATGCCAGGTTGCTTACATCTATATCTACTACCGAAGGAAGGTAATAACTCCTTCTATCTGTTGCTGGTGCTATTTCGGCTTGTGGAGCAAGCAGATCCCAGAAAATACGCAAGAGGTCATTGTTTACAAATCTCACTTTCGACCTTTTGACTATTTTGTCTAGAATTGATCTTTAGATTGGAAATGTGTGTTTCTTATTTCATTTACTCTCACGGGAATGTTAGACAAAGCGACTGTGACGACAAATGGGATGCTTCGTTTGACAACAAACAAATGTAAGAGACAGCAGGCTTCACGTTACAATTATAGACACTCAAGTAATAGACCGGACAACGTGCCGCCATGTTGTATCCAAAACGAACATTTCCTCGCATTTCCCATACGATTTGACAGTTGTTTTGGATACATCAACTGTGCCAGACTCACGTTGTCCGGTCTATTACTTGAGTGTCTATAGTGCGCTATGGTCCACATCACAGTGACGTCACACTTCAGATTTGACAGGTACTGGTGCCCTTGTGTTCAGAAATTCGTGTGAGAAAAAAGTATGGAGAACACGACAGCTGTTTCTATCTTTTCTACTCTATGGTGAAAATAGGGATAAGTTTTTTCTGTGCAATGGTCCATATCTATGGTGAACAAAGAAGAGAGGCAACATGGGCTCTCTCAAAAACAACAGTGATGCACATAACTGTCGCTCAACAGCTAAGCATTGTTTATCGCTGAGAACTGTTGGACAGCTCCAAAACATTTTTTAATTGCTTTGATGGTGCAGTTTATGAACATCATAAGCATAGATCAACCTCAAATGACTGGAAGAAACATGAAATAAATAGTGATTTCAGATCATCTAAATATGAAATAAATTTAACTCAATGTTCAACATCACATTCTGGCAACAAGCACAGAGCTGCTGAAGACATTTCCTCCGGTACATGCGATCAAATGCAAAATAAACAAAGGCAAATTCGAGCGGAATCCTTCAGCAGGTAAGAAACTGATTGTTGTTTTGATGATGTATTTACAATCTTCAAAATGACAGTAATAAATTGGTAATCAATTATGATTTATGCAGTGTAAATAAAACACAGTAAATAGCAGTGTAAATAAAACACAGCAGCAGCTAATATGAGTGCTGCTATGTGTTCTTCAGATTTGTGAATGTTCTGGTTTGTATCTTTTCATGCCCATTTTGAAGATGCCTGTTTCAAGAATAATGCAAAGAGACGGAGGTTGCAATGTAAAAATACTCTTCCAACCATCTGTGCGTTTACTTTGAATTCGGATGACGAACCTCCAACAGATTTCTTCAAATCTCGGCCTCTGTACTCGTCTCCGGCTCTCCACGATCACAATTATGCAAACTTTGTTGCTGTTGTTGCGGAATTGGTTGATGTTGATGATAAAGAATCGAAAAATTCGGAAATAGAATCAGTGAACGATATGCGAAAGGAATCAGTGAAAGAATGTTGCGTGACGGGAGATGAAGATGATGTGGCAAGTGTTTCAAATAGTGAAGCACAAAAGGAAGAGCAGCATGTATTGGCTAAAGAAATGAACCAAGAGGTGTTGCAAAAACGTTATGCAGATGAAAATTCGCAACTAGCCTCAGTCGAAGTTGACAGTGATGATGATGTAGTAAAGGAGAAGCAAAACTCGTTTCGGTTGTTCAAGTAATTGTTCTGTCTTGATTGTTTTTCAATGATTATCATAGGTTCCCTCATCTATGATTCGAAGCCATAGCATAGTTTGGGTATTTCCGTCACGCTGTTACTTTGCTCAACTATTCAATTACGTGCTTTTTTCGCAAATTGAAAATGTTTCATGACACACTATCGAGTCAAAATAAACAGCGTTTCCTGTGATCTTGGGTGTTCATGGAGACACACTTTTGATGTGGCTATGAAAGAGAGGACTAAAGCACGAGTCGGTACTACGGACACTATAGGTTTCCATAGACGAGCGGATGCAAACAAAAATTTTTCTGGCAGCCATGAAAATTCAAAACACTTACTGGCATTCGTGTAAAATGTTCATAGCATCAAAGGGAGCTGATGACGTCATGCTCGATTGGCTACACTAACTGACAGTTCGTTTGGCTACCTTAATTTCGCCTCCGCTCTTCTCTGGGTACCTACAGTTTCTCTAGTCGGAACGCATTGTGTCTCTTCGTGCGACGCTTTGTGCTTCATACGAGTGGGTTGAAATGGCAGAACCTTGATCCTGAGTTTACACATTATAAATCCAGTAATCAAAAAATATTATTTTAAAATTAGAATCGATTCCTGGACACTAAAATCACAATATTTGTGTGTTCGTCACTTTATCACTGATACCGTATTCCCCAATTCCACAGTATTTAATTTTCAAAATAAACCCTGGTAAAACTCCCTGTTTAGGGCTGGTATACAATTCAAAAGTACTGTAGAAAAGCATAGGCCAAGAAATCGCTCAAGAAATGAGTAAGCGTTGCTTTTCCGTTGCTTGCAGTACGCACCTGAAAAGAAATCCCGTGTTAAATTTCTGCAAGGAATTGCTCAAGAAAAAATCGTGCACTGAACTCAAATTCCTTGAGCGATTCCGTTTCAGCTGGATACTTAGCTTTACTTGAAATCTTAAGTTTTAATCATAAAGATAGAGTAGGAGCAGAATATAGGTAAACTGACCCTAGTTTATTCATTTTTTCCGTTTTTCGGTTATCGCTGGACAGAAATTTAAAAAAATCTACAACAATATTTGGAGTATGTCAGAACGTCTGTAATGTTATAAATGAAGGATCGGGAAATTAAGACAAAATACATGTAGACTGAAGCTTGTAGTTCACTGTTTGTCCAATAGCCAAATATTTGTCATAGGCAGATAGGCATGTGACAAACATCTGTGATATATGTCAGTTGACTAGCTGCCTAGAGCTGCTTTAAGGGTTTAAGCGGACATAATCTGATAAGATAGACCAACAAAAATCTTAAATAATATAAAATATTTTTGACATGATATATTGAATGATATGCCATGCAATCGATCACGATCTGAAATGTACTGGCATGACCTGAAATGATCTGACATGTACTTAAATGACTGAAAAAAAACATGATACAGAACAAAACAAGAAAACAAATTTGCTATTAAAATTGTTTTCAACTTATAGGGTTGCAAATAAATGGCAGGAACGAGCGAAAAAGTGGAAGTCGAATTCGTCCTATTGGAAAAGGAAGTTTTCCGCTCTTCGTAAGGACACTTTGGTGAAAAACTCAAGACAGTTTTTCGGAAAGATCAAATGGATCTCGTCTTAGGAAACGTGAAGAAAGTGAGAAAATGGTCCAACGAATCACTTGTCGAAGGTTTACAAACGAGATTTGCTTGTGGACGTGGGTATGATAAGGTGCGTCAATTGCCATACGTTGCGTTACCAAGCTACAGCTGCTTATTAGGAAAGATAAAATCGCTACATTTTGACACAGGTAAAACAATGCATGGAACTATTTTATTATCTGCCTAGTTTAAGCTGAAATATTTTTATTTCATATAACAGCCTGGTCATACACAGAAAAAAAATCGTAATATCCACAGACGTAACTTCTAGGATGTAAAACAGTTTGAACGGAATCGCACTCAACTACATCAAGTTTCAGAGAATAATACATTAAATATGTGATTGTATGTGGGTCTTCCCTTAGCTCAGTCGGTAAAGGCGGAGCTACAAAGCAACACCATGCTGGAGGGGCTGGGTTCGATTCCCGGTCTGGTCTAGGAATTGAAAAATGTTTTCTGACAACTCTACAGTATTTGAAAGTACAATAATTGAAGATTAGGGAACAATAATCATTACATACAAACTGTATTCACCAAAAACTGTTTATTTCAAGCTCATACAGCTAGGCTCAATCTGATCAAAGTTACCCCGCTGATCAAAGATACCCCGGGTTACGGTACATAACTTTTCAACCTCGATGATGTGCATCTAAATGAACGTAAAATCAAAAAAAAAAAATTGGCTGTGTAGTCAACTTAAAAGTATTTATTATATTGTGATACGAAAACCTTGAGTAGATAATATGTAAGATAATCCAACAGGGATCGTAAATGATTTACTGTAGAAACTTTATTTGACCAGACAAATAAAATAAATAGTGAAATTATTTTGCGCACACGAGGAACTCAATGCGTTCTTTTTTATCTTTATAGACGCGATTTTTACGACTTATTGGTTGTTTTACATGAAAACTGAATAGATTTCAGCTCAAATTTCCAGATAATCACCCGTTCATTTACATTATTTGATTGGACTCATGTTGTCAAAAAAAATCAGGAATCTTGCACGAAGCTTTTGAATTATTGACACACAAAGTTAATTTGATGAGTGGAAAAGAGCTGGACTGAGGATTGATATTAGACGAGATGAGCATCGACGAAGCTATAGAGTATTGCACAAACAATCAAAAGTATTTCGGGGCAACATTTTTGCCACCAAGCGACGAACTGGCTAAACATGCTTTGGTGTTCATGTTGGCTGGAGTTCATGTTCGTTGGAAGCAAATAGTCGCTTATGAATTCACCGGAAATTCAATTCCTAAGGGCTGCCTCAATTCCGTTGTTGAAGAAATATTATCGAAGGAAGAGGGAAAAATACACTTCGTTACTTCTGATTGTGAAGCCTCCAATAAGGCAATGTGGAGTGACTATGGCGTAAGTACGAAGAAAAATACAATTCATAACGATCTGTCGATCGAACATCCGGTTGAAGCGGACCGTAGATTGGAGTTTATCCCAGATCCCGTGCATGTCTTTAAGAATGCCGTGAACAGGTGGATCTCGAACGCTGTTATTCGTCTTCCCGATTGGTATGTGAAGAAAAAGGGCTTGACTACCAATGAAGTCAACCGAAACCATTTAACACTATTGGTAGCACATCAAGAAAACCAACGAACCAAAATGGTGCACAAGCTGACGGCGGCGGATGTTGATTTTGAAAGATCCAAAACTTCCAACGTGGACAAGATGAAGGTGAGCAATGCTACAAAATACTGTAGCCATTCCGTGGCAGCTGCGTTGAGGGTTATAGCCGAAAATGATGATAACGAACCAGTTAAAGCAACATCACAGTTCATTGAAGATCTGTCCCAGTGGTTTGACCCTATGTCGTCCAGAACTCCCGAGTTTGCGTTGAACCCATCAGATAAAGCCAAATACGATGCCGATGATCATCATTTAGAAATGATGGTGCATCTCGTGTTCGATATCAAGGTTAATATACACAAACTGTATTCTGTACAAAATAATGCATTTTCGTGTTTCAGGTTGGTTCCGATGGTCATTGGAAACCGTGGCAAGCTGCACTCATTATGGCCACCAAGACTGCGCAAGACTGCGTGGAAAATTTGTTTTCAGTTGTTCGGTCTAAACAGCGAAGACCCACTCCACTACAGTTCAAGAGCCACCTCAAAACCATCACGCTGTCCCAGTATATGTTAGAAGTGAAAAATTCTTCGTACAGTTTGGACGATCGGGAATACCTGTCAGGTTTCATGGATCACTTGAAAAGCATCGATAATCAGCAGCAACCAAATTCGTCAAAAGCAGCTCCGAGCACTGGAAAACTACTTGATTTCTCAAAGGTTGAAGTATCTACTATGGCAAAACAACTTCTCTCGGCCATAGGTAATGCTGAAGCTAATGCAGTATTCCATGTTTGTGGCTACATGATTGGGAGCATTAACAAAACCAGTACTACTTGCTCTCTTTGTCATCAAGGCTGTGTGTACTCCAGCACCTTTTGACAAAAATTTTGGCAGATTCTCAGCATTGATGGCTGAAGGCAAAGGAAAATCCCACACCTATCCTTCAGAAAAAATCTTTCACTTTGTGTTATGCTTGGATTATATTATCGTTGAACATTTTGCCGATAAATCGTTCATCGACAAAAGTAAGATTGATGTCGCTCGGTTATTATTGCAATCCCTCCCATTGGAGCTTCCAAATTGCCACAACATCAAATTCAAATTGATCAACAGATTTTTGCAGTTCAGAATGAAATCTGACAGAATTCGAAAAATCAGAAAGCGTAAATTTGATAGCCGAAGTATGTTGAATTGATCTGTTCAAGTTGATGAAATAAAAATAAGTCATTGTTTTGTTTCTTATTCCCAAAGAAAATCAAAATTGTCGTCAATTTGTCTTATGTATTATTTATTAATATCTGAAATACCAAATCAGAATCTTTTTTTATCAAGGCTTTATCAGGTGTTTAAATATTCAAAACATCTCACCGTACGTAATTCTCATCTAACTTATGCTCGCAGTATCACAAATCAGGCATCGTCTCCCTGTCTATAAATTGGAAAACTACCGTAATCCACTTGTTTGTCTTAAGTTTTCACATTTCTTAAAAAAAGGATCAGTTTAATTTATATTGTACAGCACTTTCAATATAATTTTAGGTTCATATCAATTTTCAAGCAAATTATCGATCTCAATACTCCCCACTTTTGATTTTTTTTTAGTTAGGTCTGCGGTGACATTTCATGACAGCTGAATTAGGTCTGCATTGACAACCATAATTTTCGTATCTGTTTCTCCCTCCCAGGTTTAACCTATCCTCTCGAAAACAATCAACCAAAGCATGTCGATCGCTATGATTAAAAACTCGTCTACCAGCAGGTTATGAGACAGACGTATTTGGCCAAACTTTGAGTTTGACACTGATCCTTATAGTGGCAATGTGTATTTCTTACTTCATTTACTCTCACGGAAATGTTGGACAAAGCGACTGTGGCGACAAACGGAATGCTTTGTTTAAAAACAATCAAATGTAAGAGACAGCATGCTTTACGTTACAATACCGGTGCGCTGTATCCATGGTTAACAAAGAAGAGAGGAAACATGGGTTCTCTCAAAAGGAACAGTGATGCCATGGCTGCCGTACAACAGCGAAGCATATTTATCGTTGAGTGCTATTGTACTGCTCCGAAACATATTGTTTTATTGCATATGATAGTGCCAGATGATGGACAATATAATAGACAATAAGACAATAAGCATAGATGAACCTCAAATTACAGGAAGAAACATGAAATGAATAGTGATTTCAGATCATCTAAATATGAAATAAATTTAACTTAGCGTTCAACATTACATTCTGGCAACAAGACTAAATGTGAGAAGGAGTTGATGAGGACATCCCCTCCGGTACACACGAACAAATGCAAAATACACAAAGGCAAAATTTGAGCGAACTTCTTCAGCAGGTAAGAAACTGATGGTTTTTTAGATGATGTATTTAAAATCTTCAAAATGACAGTAATTAATTGGTAATCATTCATGATTTATACATCGAATCATCAGCCCGATAGATAGACCTTATGTTCGTATCATGAAAATTGAAATAATTTGGAAAATGTAGGCGTTTAAGACCTACTTCCTAACAGCTGATTAAAACAGTCACCCCTGATTAAGCCGTTCTCTAACCTATCAAACTTTGAATTTCTGAGAATAATTTGTCTGTTTTGGAAACTGTTAACTGAAATGTAATCCGTACAACCGTAGTTTAAGGATCAGACTTGATTTTCCGAATGATCATCAACCGCACCAAAACCTTCCAATCTACCCAAGCATTCTGAGTTAAGCCCAATCTTAATATAATGGGCTCTGATGAAGCGGGCACTTTCCGGAAAGAAACAACAGCACTAAGAAGCCTGTGCAAACCATTATATGTGTTACACTGCATATTTTGGGCGTCCAGATGATAGAGGGTACCGACTTTAATCTTCTTTAGCTCTGCAATAGTATCGTCTGTAGCCGTGAAATCAACGAGTTGGAAATGCGTAGAGACTCCTTTTTCTCGTTTTTTTAAATGATCTGTCGCACCGTAAAGCGGCTTGTTAACTTCCTAGAAATCTGCTCGCAACACACTCAATTTACCTCGGCAAAATGTTCAACAGACGATCAACTCGACCGTTACTTTTGCTGATACCCCTGTTTAAGGTTTGTTTGTTAAGGTCAGTATCGTGTTCGAAAGAAATTTATTTTTCTCTCCCAAACCCATGTTAAATTCCGTTTACTGAAACGGAAAAGTAAAGAATCCGAAAGAAATTTCTGCAGCAGTATCCACCTGAAAAGCACTAAGAATAAAATTGAAATTTGTAAGGTTCGCACGCAAACTAATGGGAGCTGTCACTTTTACTTTCGGAAAAATGTTCCGCTCAGTTATTCCGTAAGTGAAGGTGGCATTTCGTTCCATGCAGATCAATTGTCAAAATTCCGCTTGGTAATATTGAACAAAATTCCGTAACCTCTTTACTTATTAGTCGCGGTAATTTATTCCCTGATTCTCGGTAAATTGAAATGCCGAAATGTTGGAGTCAAGGCGAAAAAAACTAATTGGGTATTATAGACCACATCCGCAGTTTTCACATTACAGGGTGAGTGGTAATTTCTGTCAGTGTTTTTTAGACACGTTCAACTTTGGATGTATTAATCACAGACATGTTTGCAGATTTTTCTTTAAGAGTGTATTCAAATGTCAACACGGCTGCAAGTTTGTTTTGAGTTTTTATTCGTTTGAGACTCGTGGACATGGTATTTATGGACACAAAAAGGGAGCGCGTGATACGTCTGTTTTTTGTAACACTTTAGACCGTGTATTATATTAAAGAAGTTGAAACCATTCGGAATAAACGAAAAATTCATCGTTCGCACCATCAAACGCTACAAAGAATCCGGTTCCTGGAAAACAGACCTGGCTGTAAATGCAATGTCAGGTCTCCGGAAGCCATAAAACAAGTAAGAGAGTTAATTCGGCGTTGATGCTACAGGATCACCACAACCAAAAAAATGATCGGGTGTATGCATCACATCTTTCGGATATTCCTCGTGTTAAACTAGCTGTTCAAAAGTACCAGAATGTGTCAAGGATGATGGTTTGGGGATTTTTCTCCAAAACTTTGTAACCTTGCTTTTCATTGAACCTGATGTTAAAATCAACAGTAAATATTACATTGATTATGTTTCGAAGAACCATTTGCTTCCCTTTGTCCCTTTCTTGATGACGAATCTTTTGTTGCAATTATTTGACAACCATTGTAACATGTTATAACTAATTAAAGGCAAAAGAACCACTACAAGAATTAACCATACTACTTCCAACAAGACACTGCATTGCAGGCGAAAGCCACAGAGGTTTGGTGTGAGGACATTTCACCTGGTTTAAATCATCTCGACTTCTTTGCATGGGGCAACTAGAGAACTAGACAAATGAGGGAATACCAAAGGTTTAACCATGGAAATTAAAAAAAAAACGTTTGGTAAACATATGGAATAACATACCTTAAGATAACGTGCGTGCGAGTTGTGACGCTTTGCAACAACGCATGCGGCTGTCAATTAAGCCACAGGGAGAAAGATTTGAACAGATCTAAATGAGACAAATTTGAAAAACACATACAGATTGTTTTATCATATCGAGGAACTATATACCCTTTTCAAATGATTTGAGTAGCGCTTTTTGTCATCTACTTGGTCCAACGATCTCATTAACGGAAGATCTGAACATCTGACTTAACGGCTGTGACAGGTGTGGTTTCGCACATGAGTTACTTTTGTTTTTATTCTAGTTGACTGGAACTTGTTAGATGGTCCTTTTGACTGAAGCATCGCTATTGTATGCATTACCGAAAATTATATGCATCACACCGAATCGTCAAATCTGATGATTTGACGGGACTAGCTAGAGCTGTTATAGAGTAAATGGTTAAGCCCGAGCGTCAAAGCAAAATCGTTTATTGAAATAGAACTGACGGATAGCAATCTTCTGCCAGCTCTTAATGTGAAAATCGGGTTTGCCTCTAAATCGGCAATCAAGAAAGCGAGAAAATTTGCAAAAAATCCGACAATGACGTTTTGGCATTCCGCAACGACTGTCGATCTTTTTATTATGTTTATTTTAAGAAGCTACTCAAGAAATCTCCATTGAAATACCCTTTAACGCGTTACTCTATCTGCATATTAACGCTGATGTTATAACTCCCTTCACGCACATAGCTAAAACGCGTCTGGAGCTGTGTCTGGAAACGTTCGTAGATAAAGACTTTATAAGCGCTGCAGTTGCTCATAATGTGAAAGAAGAATTTGGGCAGCTCTCAATGCCATCATTAAAGACGTTGCATGTCGGATTCCAGAGAAAAGAACAGCGCTGGGACAAATTTTGGCTCAAACAGATAAATCATTCCAAGAAGAAGCTGCCAAATTTTACAAAATTTGTTAAAAAGGTCCTCATTCTGTCGCACAAAAATGCGACGATGGAGCGAGGATTTTTATTAAATAAAAATATCTGGTGATGAACCAAAAACTGCAAAGAGTTTGGTAGCTCAGAGAATCGTCTAGGAACTGTGAACGATGTTGAAATCACGACGTCCTTGATACAATATGCACGCAACACACTTGCATGATTTTGTACTGGAAAACTTCGAATGCTTTACTATATTATTTCGCTGTTTATGCTTTTAGAAACTTATAAGATCAATGACTGATATTGAGCCATTTTTGTTCTCGTTTGTTAAATAAGAGACCAAAGCAGGTTACGCAATACGCAAAATGTCTGTTTTGCGACTGATATCTGTCATTTTGCCTCAATTAAACAAGTCATCATTTCAGATAGAATAATTTCCTCAAAAACTTCAAAAATATCTATTAATCCAGATTATATAAACTTATTTTCCCAGTCAGAAAAATAAGGCAAAAATTCAAGAAAAATACATGAATCTTTAAATTAAGATTTTGTTGCCACCCTGCACATGCCAAACATGAAATTGATTGAAAAATAAAATTTATGTTAGCTTCTCATTTTCATGACCATATACTTCACTGACATGAATTCCCACTCACCCTGTACAACTTGCCACCCATTTTGTAGATTGGGCATATAACCCCTTTTCAGTATACCGGATCCTGAATATCAGTCGATGCAGACAAGCCGCATACATATCCGGGTCCATTTCAATAAGTTCCCCTCCTTCAGATCCTATCCTTCCCTGCTGCTTTGTTGTTCCTAGGTTGTTTGTTCCGCTTATCGTGGAAATTGGCACGTCTCCATCGTACGCCGTACCGATAAAACCATTACTTCTGATATACTGGTGTTCCTCACGTTATTTTTCAAGATACCTGCATCCTTTTCCCCTTGACCATTTCATTGAGAACTAACGTCTTCAGACCACTCTTCCCAATGTGTCCGAACCATCGATGCCACAGCTAGTACTTGTTCACCGGTATCGCAACCACCAACGCGAAAGAATTCTATATCTCAGCTCGGAGTGGAATGATTTCTGTAAATGTTACCTTAACTTGAAGGAAAATTTCCGAAGAATAGAATGAACGTGGTCTCATTGGCCGCACGGAACTGCTTGGGGAGCAAATGAGCTCATATTACCCTGGTTCCCCTATTATTTCCTTGTTGAGAAACTTCTTTACTCAGTGTGACTCAAGGTCAACAAAATTATGCTAGTCCTATGTAAAATTTGTAGGAAAACCGATTGAAATAGTTTTCGTTCACCGCACGGCTCTGTGAATGAAAATATGACTGATTTTACCCTGATTCCCCCAATATTTTCATGTTTTTCACAATTTTCTTTGCTCGGTGTAACTCAAGATCAATAAAGTAATGCTAGTTGTTTGTAAAATGTTCTGGAAAATCGATTGAAATTGGTTTCATTTACCGCACGGCTCCTATAACGAAGATATGGCTGATTTTACCCTGATTCTGCTAATAGTTTTGTGTTATTCAGAGATTGCTTTGTTCAGTGTGACTCAAGAACAACAAAATAAGGCTAGTTCTATGTAAAATTGCCCGAAAAATTGATAGGAGTTGGTTTCACTAACCGCACGGCTCTATGAATGAAGATATGGCTGATTCTACCCTCATTTCCATCATATTTTTGTGTTATTCAGAGATTTATTTGTTCGGTGTGTTTCTACAGCAACAAAATAAGACTAGTCCTATGTACAATTTTCTCCAAAATCGAAAGGAGTTGGTTTCATTCACCGCACGGCTATGTAAATGAAGGTATGGCTGAATTTTCTCTGATTACCCTACTATTTTTGTGTTATTCAGAAATATCTCTGCTCAGTGTGGCTCAAGATCAAAAAACAAGGCTAGTCCTAAGCAAATTTTTCTGGTAAATTGAATGGTGTTTGTTTCTTTGACCGCATTGCTCTGCGAACGAAGATATTACTGATTTTATCCTGATTACCCTAATATTTTTGTGTTATTCAGAAAATTATATGCTCTGAGTGACTCAAAATTAACAAAATACGGCTAGTCCTTTGTAAAATTTTATGAAGAATCGATTGAAGCTGGTTTCATTTACCGCACGGCTCCTAAACGAAGATATGGCTGGTTGTGCCTCACTTATCCATTTTTGCATTACTTTGGTTCCTTTCGTCACTAAATTTTTTTCTTCTTCAAATAAAACATATGGGAACTTTTGGACTACTTCAAAAAAAAAAGTTTATTTTGTTTTCACTTTCACCAATTCAACAACCTTCATCCTGACTGTCACACAACTCTTCTTCATCACTGCCATCACTTCTACTGTCTATTAAAATATCATGTTCGTGAGATACACAAAACTTCAACATCTGTGCTTCGAAGTCCTGGTCAGGTTTCCAGTGCTGTTTTTTTCCCACTTGGGATCAGATCAAGTCAAAGCTTCCTTCATCATGATTTCAAGATTGTCCTCTGCAGAAGTTTTCCGTGAAAAATGAAGCCGAACGAACTTGTGCCGTTTGCGGCTTGTTTCTCCTGGTTGCTCGTCCACGAAGTTCATCATTAACGGCTAAAAATGAAACAAAAATTCATCTTTACAGATTGCAAATTTTGATGATTAAAATATTGTTCAATTTATCAAACGGTCAACCAGCTTCGGCAAATGTTCATACGTGTGTAGGCTAGGAGGAAGTTGCTTCACTAATGGAAATTCCTGTCGGTATTGTTGCTCACTATCAGTGTACAAGGTTTTTATTTTACTGGAGTCCAGCTTCTTTAAAGAGAGTGCAAGGCTGCTTATGAGTCGAACGACTAATTCCAAGAATTGCAACAAACTTCTGTGGTTCTGCTAGGAGCCTCCTAGCCATGTTTCCGTTATTAGAGCTTCCGCATCCTCTAGCTTTTGGGCGATTAACGTTCATTTTAAAATGCTCTTCAAGCTCATCACCCATCCGGCGGGCTTCTTTCTTAACATCTGGATGTGACAATGCTGGATGGTTGGGAACAGTTTTCTTAGCAGCATTTCTGATCAGGGAACAAGAACACGCTTTCGGTAAGGCGGCAAACCAAATTGCGTTAATCTTTACTCGCAACTTCAAGGTTCCCGTGTCGATGATGATTGGAAAAGCATTGACCTCATCTACTTCTTTAAAAACGTGGTCGTTTAATAACCTGGTTCATCCGTTTCTTTGATCCGTTTCGGCCACGAAGTAGATCCGTTTGAGGTTCACACACAAAAATCTATCACTCGCAGCTGTAGGACGTTGAAAGGGTTGGTACAGCGTTTATCTTCAACCGGTCGGTCTCCTCCAGCGAACTCTTGGCATAAAGGCCGAGTTCATGTACTGCCAACCGACCAAATCCTCGTTTCGTTCGACGCTCGGCGTTTCTCCAGAAGGGAGAGAGTATTTAAATGCCGAAACAACTATATCCGGTGGACAGAAAAGGGTGCCTCACGATGTCCAACTTCTTCGCTCCGGGGTGGAGCTGGTAGTACGAGCAAACTATCAAGCGTAGCTGCTTGACTGTTTTCGCCTGCAAATCTATCTGTCAAATTTGTTCTGCACGTACGGTTGCTACGATTGGCGATACAAAGGTGGATTCACCTACACGGAGAAAAACAAATATACTAAAAAGCATAAATTTTATGCTAAAACCATATTCGATCTATCCAGTCATTAGAATGAATAGATCAGGTTTATGCATTGATAAGAATATATCGAAAATAGGCATTCCAATGCATATTTTAAATATATGCATTGCAATGCATATTTGTATAAATATATGCATTCTAATGCCTAAATAAAATACATATTTTAATAAAATTATGTATCCCAATTGATAAATTCAATAAATATATAAATTCATAATAAAATAATATCTCGACACGAGTGCCACATAAATGGTTAAGTGTTTTTAATAAATAATAATATTCATAATAATCAAAACAAAAATACGAAAGATTTCCACTTCACCCACAATTGTGAACTACCCGGGCACTTTCTGATGCACTTCGGATGAAAAAAAAGTAGTTTGTCCTCAAGATGCTGCTGCTCTTAGAACTCTGATGTGCGAGCTTAAAACAACGAAGCCGAACAGAGACAAAGGGGTGGATTGAATTAAAAATGCACGCGCTTCCAGGAGACAAAAGAAAATTATATCGAATTCGTTTTTGAACCTAGGTTGGAACCAGCTCCAACCAGCGATACCCGAAATTATTGTCAGTGTAAACCTTAGGCCGATACGAGTTACAAATAAAACCATACACACTGAAGTTTAACACATAACAAGCCGACCCAATTCACCCAGTTTGGAACTTGCTATTAAATTTGCACAAGTCGTCCAAGCTCAAGGGTAAGTCGCTTAGAACAGTGAGCCAGCCACGATGTCTCACACACTAGACGAATATGTTTCCTAACTGCGGCACTTTGATTTTCAATCCATACCCCATCTGTGGCACACTAAGTAAGGCACACTTTTGACAGTTGAGCTTATAGAAATATGAAACTAGCAACCTTGCCAAAATGCATTGCCTGGTTGCCAGGCTCAGCAGAAAATAACAATTTGGTCTGTCAACACATCGGCACATCCGGCACATTACGGGATCTCCCAGTACATTGTAACGCTTGTTGACACACTCAAGAAAAATAGCACCGGAGAAAAGTGTGCTGAACGATCCACCCCTTGTCCAAGCTCCTAAAGTATATAACGCCGGTAACGCAATATGCACGAAAAATAATAATAATAAAATGTATTGAAATGCATAAAATATGTTGATTCAATGCAAACTTTTTATTAATATATAATATGTTTTTCAGCATTTTCGATATTCTCCGTGTACCGATTGATATTGATATCAATTCGTTCGAATTTAACTGAGTCCTAAATTTTAAGTGATTTGAATTCGCCCGTTTTCACCAAGCTTCTCTGCAAGGATACGTGAATTTCATTTAATGTTTGTTAGTTTTTACTGGTAACTTTTGCCGAAATCCCAACCGCTGATCTGTTCGGCAACATTTGAGAAGCTGTTTGTGAGATGTTTTTAGGCTTCTAATAAATGCTCAGCTGTTGGGAACTTTACATAAAATGCGAAAACGGTAATTGATTTTAAGTGTATTTGTGTTGAAATGCTCGAATATATATAATCGTTTAGTAGATATTCGATTTTTTTACATAAGTGTGATCCAAATTATAAAGTTAAGTTATCAGCAGTGTCTTGTATTTAAACTTTCTTATTCTCTAAACATATACAACAAACATAAAGCATGTGCATGTCGCTTTATCTTCACGTTATTTGATGTTTTTTTTTTTAATGAAATTACTTTATAAAAAAGTACTATCTTTATAAAACTTATACTAGCTTTATAAAAAATAAATCCTTATTCTATATTTCAGCGTAGTTTTTTTTTTTTTAATTTACTTCATACCAGCTTCTTGCAATTTATGTAAGTTAAGTTTTAGTATGAACACACCAAATTTTATACTAGTAAGTGTTTTCTTTTTGCATATATAAAAGTTACTTATAATTTTGATAAACCTAGTTGAGACGATAGCCAGGCATGAATTACCTGTTTAAGAATCCACTTAAAACCAGGTCCACATACCTTCAAACACCACCGAAATTCTGACTAACCTACAAATTTTCCTCCCATTCTAGGCCCAGGAACCGCTAAACAGACCCTCCACCAACGATTTCGTCTAGCTGTCACACCAAACTCCTCCCCAACCAAGGGAAGGCATCAACTGCGTCGAATAAGTCTACGAAAAACTATACTCCCAAATAAACAAAGACGACATCAACAGCTGATCAGAAGCTATGAAAAAAAAACCATCACAATCGCCACCACCAAACTGCGGACTGAGATTTCAAATTTAACTAATGAGTAATTGAGTTTTGCACACAACATCACTCGCGCTCGCACACATACTTACATACATAAATACATACACACCCTGAAGAATATGTATGACGGGGCGGAGTTGGGGTTTGCAAACACCCGAACCGGATCCATCCTCAATTTTAACTTAAATGAGAGGCGAAGAAAATTGAGAAAATTCAAATGACGAGTGACAGCTAGGCAACTACATTAAATACAAACATGTGATTTCGAGTCTTCTTCCCCACGAGACGATTGCAGCTCCAATATATATATATTATAGACATATTTAAGTTAACTTTATATTTAAACATTTATCTTTTCTAAATCACCCTTTCGGTTTACTTTGATTAATGTTTATATATTGATTCTTGTGTAGTAGGTCAAATCTAACTAGCTAAGTAGAGTGTGTCTTTGAGTAGCTCAAATTGTATAGGGAAGCAATGGTCGGGAAAGTGTCGGGAGTTTGGATTCCAATGTTAGTAGTCTATTACTTTAGTAGATTTTTGTTTTATAAGACAACCTATATGGTGGAAAAGTTTACGGTCAAACCGAACCCTAATTAATACGCAACCTTCCTTGTGTTGTTATCTTCTTCTTCTTGTGAGAACCAATTGTAAGAGGAAAGAAAAAGCTGATTGATTTTTATATGTGCACTTCACAAAGTTTATAAAATAAAAAAAAAACAACTCGTCCATCTCTGTTGCTTCGTTAAATTATTCAAAAACAAAACACAAATAATATCTGTTCAAATCTATTCGGCCTTAGTGATGGTAGGCTTTGAGAGAAGAAACGTCAACTTTATATTGTAAAAAATAAAATGGATCGCTAGCTAACGTAAAGTGTTTACCTAGACTAAACAAAAACCTAACCTAACACACAAATCCAATGGTGTAGATATTGTTTCGTTGCGATTTTTAAGAACAAACAAAATCAAAATCCTATTCCAGCGAATTAGCAGTGAGAAAGAAAAACTTGAAGTAATGTCATTTTATTAGAACTAAATTCAAATCACCTAGCATAAAGAAAAAAAACCTAGCGGAAAGCGTTGATGAACCTAGCAGCACCACCCAAATTTTAGAATGTTTTTTTTGTGAGCAGACTCTGTAAAAATATTCCCTACACCACTTTTATAGCTCTGCAGCTCTGTTCATTGTTCGGGGGTAGATCGATTGGGACGACCGTCTCCGGTTCCTACCTCCCTTTCCGCAATTCAACAGTAGGATAAAGCGAAAAATTTTAGCAGCTCTTCCAGAGATTTAAACTCAATTCTTCAATAAGAGAATTAATATACAATACCACGTTCATGTTTTCCAATCATTGCTCACTAACCGTGGAAATTTTTTGCTCAAAAACGTAAACAAATGACGAATGTACGGTTTTCGTTCGTATTAGGATTTTGTAGGCGTTTAGCACCTAGAGAAAAAAAAATGATCAATACGATAATTCCAACAACTAGAACACTCAATCGTCAGGGGCAGACGAAAGAAAGATACAAACAAAAAAAGAATCCTATAAGATGCAAACTTTGCCAAATCGGAAGCCAACTATACTTTATCGATGTAGTAACTATTTACGTTTGCCTCGTCCCGTTTCTAAGCAACCAAAAAACGTATGAAAAAAAACTAATGTAAACAGACGAATTTCTTTCCTTCCAAAGTAAGAACAAATTTATCTTAAAGCAAAAACAAAACAAAACAATTAAAACTTTTTAGAACTATTTTTTGAGAAACGGCAACACGGCGAGAACCAGACGTAACAATTTCATTTTAGAAACAAAAATAAAAATCGGGAAATATCGAACAAAAAACTAACGGAAAACTCCTGCCAAATTAAAAGAACGGATGATGATGGGGTGGAGATAGTCCAGCAGTAATCATTGAGAACGAGCGCCAAAAAATCCCAATTCTTTTCGATGGTAACAGCTGGAAAACTGAAAAACCCTGGCGGAAAAAAGAAAACATTTTTAAAGTGAGGTTGTTCCCATTCAATATTTAAAGAGTTTAAGGAGAACAAATCGAGATTAATTCATACTTACCCCACTGTACTGGTATGAATCCCCCCGAGGGAGGAAACCATCACAGATTCATTTTGCTAACTGTGTACATAAAGGATAATATTCAGCCTGGTGACTACAAAGAGTCCTGCAACTAAATGAAAACAAAAAAAAAACAGAAACAAAAATTAGCTAAATTCATACCTAACAAACATATTTTCACAGTAAAAAAAATAAAGAAAAATTCAAACAAAACGTGCGTCAGTAAAACACACACACACACGTTCCAATTTAGTTCCGAGCGGATGCAGAGCACTGACACTCGCGGAGTTTATTATCTTTTTGTACATATTTCGTGTAGTCCGAGGAAAAATCGTAACAGAATGAACAACAACAACGGGATGATGTAACAGATGGAAGA
This sequence comes from Aedes japonicus, assembly GCA_034211315.2. Lineage (NCBI taxonomy): Eukaryota > Metazoa > Arthropoda > Insecta > Diptera > Culicidae > Aedes > Aedes japonicus. Next base: position 100,731 of record JASCZW010002348.1, on the reverse strand, counting down.
AAAAAAGAAGAAGATATTCAAAAACAGAAGGAAACATAAACACACACACATTTAGTTATGAACATAAGCTGTAAGCGTCAAATGATGAACAAGGTAAGGAAGTGAAATAAAGAATAATGTACTGTATAGCAAGTTGACCAGTTCAGTTTGTTCCGAAATGCCATTACCTCAACATTTAGAATTGATATAACTCAGAATCTGTACTACTAGATATTGAATATTTAATCACATCAGTTTGAATGCTTACCTGCTACCTGTTGTGAGTAATCTGACGAAGTTCGATTCGATGTTCATTTACTAACAATCGAGATATGTCAATTTAAAACAGCAATTTAAGTTTGCGAGAGAGAGGGAGAGAGAGAGAGAGAGAGAGAGAGGGGGAGAGAGAGAGAGAGAGGGAGGGGAGAGGGAGAGGAGAGGGAGAGGGAGGAGGGAGAGGGAGAGGGAGAGGGAGAGGGAGAGGGAGAGGGAGAGGGAGAGAGGGAGAGGGAGAGGGAGAGGAGAGGGAGAGGGAGAGGGAGAGGGAGAGGGAGAGGAGAGAGAGAGGGAGAGGAGAGGGAGAGGGAGAGAGAGGGAGAGGGAGAGGGAGAGGGAGAGGGAGAGGGAGAGGAGAGGAGGGAGAGGGAGGAGGGAGAGGGAGAGGGAGAGGGAGAGGGAGAGGGAGAGGGAGAGGAGAGGGAGAGGAGAGGGAGAGGGAGAGGGAGAGGGGAGGGAGAGGGAGAGGGAGGGGAGGGAGAGGGAGAGGGAGAGGGAGAGGGAGAGGAGAGGGAGAGGGAGAGGGAGAGGGAGAGGAGGGAGAGGGAGAGGGAGAGGGAGAGGGAGAGGGAGAGGGAGAGGGAGAAGGAGAGGGAGAGGGAGAGGGAGAGAGGAGAGAGGAGAGAGAGACAAGAATCGAAAAATACATGGAGCAGCAATTCATCTTAAAAAAATTGCATTAGAAAATACGAAACTGTTTCAATTTTGCTGAAGGGTACTTTTCGATTGCACATTAGCTTGGGACACGGATGTAGGTATGAAAAATAAATTTTCGTTCCGCTTTGTTTTTCGGAAGCCTAGAATAACTGTGCAAAATTTCAGTTCGATCGGTGAAACTATTTCTTAGCGCCCGCGGTATCAATATTACATAGGTTTTTCCATGGGGAAACTTACTTTTAAAGAGAACACATCTGGCGAGATGACGATGGCACATTTCCCTCTAAAAATAAATCAATCCAATGACTACCTGGAAAAATGTCCAAAGAAAGTTGCTATCCAATAGAACAACCCATTGGACTGTTGTTTTTTTTTCTAGCAGCACTTGGAAGAGGCAATATTGGTGCGTTTGTTGTGTAGAATTCAGCCCAACGACCAAGGCTACTATAACATGAAGCGCTGACACACAGCAGGCAAGCTGTGGCCCATTAATATCAGGAAATTATTTCCATAGATATTAATTAACTTGACGTTCAATCGAAAAGTGGTCCTCGGAAAAGTTGATGATGGAAAAACTTCTCGTTAGCTCAAACAGCGAACATTTTCAAAACAAAAAGTTTCGTTTGCCCATAATATTTCCCATAGATACTTCAAAGGGGCCAGTGCAGCACGAGTAAAACTAGCGATTGAAAATTGACTCACTGCTTCAGAACCCAATTGGTCCCAAATATAATGCATCATAGAGAACCGCATTCTTTCGTTTTGCTGTACAATTATCTTTGTTTTTGTTTTGATTCGCTGTGTTATTTTGACACAACATTTGAGGAATTATTCGCTGGGAGATCGCAGCAAGCCGTGCTTCTAAACTGACGTGTTTTGTTTTTGCTGCGTCGTTTTTGCGAACAAAAATCAAACAATATTTCGTAATTTAACTCTAACAGTGAAATCATTAAATATAGGCGTGCTTTGGGAAAGACGTAGTGAATCTAATCGATTCCCTCCCGAAATGTGTGAGCGTCGGTAGTATTTCCACATTTTTTGTTTTTTTGTGCTTCGCCCCCGCACCCGGAAGAATAGTTACATCCTAGGGGCAAGACACTGAGCAATCCTGAGTAACTCTGAGCAATTATGAGCATCTCTTATTCACTGGATTCATATTGTGCTATTAACCTGCTACCTTTCGTAGAGCTTGGTTTTGACAGTGAAATTTTATTATCAAAACAAGAAAGTTAACTCTGGCCTCTCTTCAATTGTCGAAAACAAGAAAGTTCTGTCTTGAATGGTCACCGTATCAACGTTGTGGTAATCCTCACCCACTAGTCATCATATTAATATGTAGTTGATAATAATTTGTGTAGATTGTGTTGTTTTCAGCTTGGTTCGAACTTGTGTTGATCCTCCAGTCCGAGCTCAGCTTATTGCTAGCACACATCTACTATTCACCTGAACCGGCCCCCGTATGAAAATTAATTAGTCGCGCCACCATCAGACCCCCCCCCCCCTCCCCGCTACGTATGCATCTTAAAATGATCCTACAGAACATTCGCTTCTGGACTCCGGGACTTCTACTTCGGAAACCAATTCCTCTTCCAAGTACTGCGACCTATTTTTCCTGAAATGAGTGCTTCTCACGATACCATAACAAATAGTTTTCCCAGACAGTAAACAAACTTCTGTTATTGGTTGCCAAGGTTACCACCGTTACCAGGTTATCACCGACCAGTTCAAGCCAGCGCTGCCAGAATACTTGAGGTCGAGTTATAAATTATACAAGTTGATGGAAGCTGATGCATTCTGAGCAAACGTTAGTTTTACGATCAAATATGAGTTAAGTTGTTTTTTCGTTTTCGCACACATGTTTTGGCATTCCCATCACTCTATATCTTGAGGGAGAAGAAAATCATAAAGTGTGCATATTTGATGAATTCGGAGTAATTTTGAAGTAAAAATTTACTCACGAGAAAGCTGTCTTGCCCCTTGGTTACATCAGCTTAGTTTTGTTTATTAGGGGTAGTATTGTAACATCCGGACATAAATGATTTATGGCCCAAACACAATGATAACGGAAACGGAAAACGGCAAAGCCCGATCTGAGTATGCCTGCTTGTCGGAAAGAAAACAGGCTAGATCCAAGCCGATTCTAATTGGACATATCGAAGTCATTTGCAGCAACTGTCAAAATTGCCGTTTTCCGTCCCGTTTCCGTTATCATTGTGTTTGGACGGTAAGTTTGTCCGCTCTGTCGCGAGTTAATCGATTATTATTTGCAGTTTTAAAGTTCGTTATTGAGTCGCCGCTTAGCTGGGATTTGATAATGGCAGTGTGGAGTGAAAAAAAGGAAGACCAGTGCATGTAGCAAACGGCCATTTGCTTGTCAGAAGCAGCAAACGAAGACAATGCGCATGCGTGCGTGAAAGGCTGCCACATAATTTCAGATGCGTTCACATCGTAGTTGTGTAGGTTGCATATCTAACGGGCGGTTTGGCAACGTCAATTTTTGCGCTTATTTTGCCACGAGTGTATGAAACTAATAACGAATCAACGTCGAGAATTTTCATTTTTACGAATGAACAAGCGAGTGTAATTAACTAAGCGGCCATGGTGAGATGTATCTGACTATAACTATATAACAACTAGCTGACCCAACGGACTTCGTTCCGTTTAATATTAATTTATTGCTTGCAATATCTTTAAAATCGATTCACACAATAAATCGGTATTCTATATTAACATCGCTTTTTTATAAATTGCATAAACGTCCTTCATTGTTTTAGTCAATCTGAAAGGGACAGTCAATTTTCATTCTGAAGAACTTGAATATTTTCAATTATGGCTTTTAAAAGTATGACAATCGGCAGTCATTTCATATTATTGATAATCTGTGATCAATTGGCCACTTTAATTGGTGTACCCAAGTAACCACAAGCATTATATCATAACACTAATTCGACCGACTATCAGCAACAGTAATACCATATCACATTTTTTCAACAACTCCCATGCTATGTAGCATTACCTATACATTAAACATGTTATGATGCATTACTATATTTCTACAAACAGCTTAACGTTAAATACGCATTAAATGATCCATTAATGCATTGTCTCAATAAATGCTTCATTGCTAGCTAAAAAGTAGCATTGGTGCAATATCATCTGGATGACGTTTTCCAATTTCACTTTGGAAATGAGAAACATATGCTCGAGCTGAGCTGCCTGTCAGATTCAGAATCGTCATCTTCATTCTCCTTAACCAGAAAGTTTGATTTTTCAAATTTCAGCAAAAAGTATGGACGCATTATCGGGAGCCGCGGGTTTTTCTGGTTGTTTATATTCAGAGGACGGAGCTGTTTTTTCAACGAGGAATCTTTATTCTCATATCATTTTCATTAATGATCCAGTTTTAACCTGCACCGGGCATCAAAATTGTGTCGGCTTGTTGTGTGATGAACGGCGGTGGGTATGATTTCATTTGTAGCTCGTATCGGGTTGAGGTTTGCACTGATTAAAGGTTAGGGTATCGCAGTCTCAATGGCGGGTTAAGCAAGAAAAATCTAAAAATAGCTGCATGAATGTTTTTATAGAACGACAAAGAGGGTATGTCTAGGGTGTGCTTCCTTAATATTATGCAGTTGTCTTAGATAATTCCATTGCTCTTATGGCTAAGAGCGTTAACACATCCGGCATTCATCGATCAGTCGTGAGAAGCCTTGGTTCGAATCCCGATGTAGGAAACACATTTGAGCTTATTAAAAATATATCCCATCATTGTTCGCGCAGCTGCCATAAAATAAAATAAAATAATATCCCCACAATAAAACGTAACAGAAAAAATGAATTCATCTAGAAGAAAATTAAATACATTTTCGATGTTTCTTTTTCCAAAATACCCCAAGCTCTATATATGCTTTTTAAAATGCAATAAAACATTTCAGTAGAAGCAGTAATTCAACTGCTGAAAAAGTAACTATGCCCTAAATATACTTATTTTCGGGCTTCAATAAAGCATGTGCGCTAGCTTTAATTTGACAGGAGTGGGGCCCTTTTCGACTTTAGTTCTACTTTAAGGACGCAATTAAGATTAGATTGCTTTATACCAAAAACTTATATCGTAATATAATGCATAATTAATGTATCTATATAGAGCTTCATGGTTACTTGGGTATTATGTTAAAATACTGAAGTCATTTTTTTTGAAGTTCCAACGCATGAAAAATTGTTGATTTTTGAATGATGTTTTGCAGGACCGATATGAGTTGATTACGGTGCTGTAAGATAACATAAAGAAACTTTCCAAAACAACTACGTTTTGTGTATTTACAATGTGACAATTTAGCCCGGGCATCTGAATTGAAGATGTTCTATTAACTGATTATTGGAAATTGGTTTTTTCTTGAAGTTTGCTCAGTTTTAAAGGGAAGAAATTTGAATTTATTATGTTGAAAATAATTTATTTGTGATTTTTCTGCATTTTTGACAAACAGCATTTGATTTATACAAACAAAATTTGGTATTTTAGTATGGAAAAATGCCTTTTTTTATTTTCCAATTTTCCGACTTTTTCTTGAAAATTTCCCAACTTTTCTTTTTTTCTGACCCTTTGTTGGACAAAGAGGAACAAATCACAAAGAACCGTCAAGATTGATTCAGCCGTTCTCGAGTTTTAGCGTCACTAACAAACAAACATTCATTTTTAAATATATAGATAACGTTATTTTTAAATAATACCAAATACGTGCCGGGTTTGGAAATTTAACATTTCCAAATCTGGAAGTGTGTTGCAGTGCCCTTATCCAAATTATATCGGTAATGTTTACATGCCGGGCTTATTGAATGTGAAAGTAACCTCGGAATGGGCATGACTCTCCAGACATTCTGAAATGGGTTGCTGGATCAGCAGTAGAGCTATCACTTTCTAGCTCTCGGATTAAAGCTGCTTCCAATGATCACTTGAGGAATTGTTGTAAACAGATTTCTTCCATAATATCATTGCCGGCCAATGAGTGTTAGATTGTACACACACACACACAAATAGTGCCTAAAAAATGATTAACAAATTTTAGTATTTTTTAAATCTTTCATTCATTTGTTCTATGATTTTAATCAAAGTATTCTAGAAGGTCAGCATTAAGCAATTGTAATTTACTAGTCTCAAAAGCTTCTTGGCCATCTTTAGTCTACATGAATCTCACATTTTCCCCCAAAAGCTTGCATAATGCACTTAACTTTGATGACAATTGTGAGATAAATTTCCCGTAATAATTATCTAGTTTTTAAAAAGGCTTTTAATTCTGAAGCATTATTAGGAACTTTTGCATCTTTAATTGTTGCTAATTTTTCCGGACTTGGTAACAATCCCTTATCTGTGATAATATGCCCTAGATAAGGTAGTCTTGATACAAAAAACTTGCATTTTTCCCAGTTCACTTTAACGTTTGCTGTTGACAGTCTTTCCAAAACCATGTATAAATTTCGTCTGCAGTCCTCAAAATATTTTCCAGCAATCAAAACGTCATCTAAATAAACAGAAACATTATCAATTCCAACAAGAATTTGTTCCATGATTTGCTAAACAAGGTACATTGATTTTATTAATAGACGTCACATTCATACACATATAATCACCTACAAAATCACCTTTAGATTCGCTTTGCACTTTGTTCGGCCTTGAATTGAAACCACCTCTTTTACGGCACTGACGTTTGATATGGCCCTTCAGTCCACAGTTAAAGGGCGAACACGAAATTATTGCGACACATTCAACAGGGCATAACTTTTTTACCATTGGGTAAAAATCAACCAAATTTTGCATACTTTCTCATTGATGTGTATTGTTTACATGCTGTCAAACTCGAAATCGTGTTTTTCGATTCAACGAAAATGGAGGTGAACCAACGCGAGTCGAGAGAACAAATTCTTTCCAAACACCTGGAATTTCCTGACCTGTCGCACCGGCAGTTGGGAAAAATGTTGCACATTCACCATTCAACCGTCTTCAGAGTGTTCAAGCGGTTCCAGGAGCGGTTGACGTTGGACCACGGCAAAGGAGCTGGAAGAAAACCGGGACCGGAGAACAAAAAGACGGAGGGAAAGGTGAAGCGGATGATTAAAGCAAATCCCAACGTCTCAAGCCGTGATTTGGCTTAAAAGATCGGCATGTCGCAGAGCTACGTCCAGAATGCAAAGAAGAGAGCTGGACTACATACATACAAGGTACAGAACTTCCCAAACCGCGATGAGCGGCAACAATCGACGGCTAAAACTCGGGCACGGAAGCTCTACGAGAAGATGCTGACAAAATATGGCTGCTGTGTGATGGACGACGAAACGTATATAAAAGCCGATTTTAAGCAAATTCCGGGGTTGGAGTTTTTCACCGGCAAGAGCAAGTACTATGTGGACGACAAATTTAAGAAGAAGAAAATGTCGAAGTTCGCCTCCAAATATCTCATTTGGCAGGCCATCTGCTCTTGCGGACTGAGGAGTTAGCCTTTCGTGACAAAGGGTACAGTAAATGGCGAGATCTACAAATCTGAGTGCCTCGAGAAGCGCCTTTTGCCGTTCTTGCAGCAGCACGACGAAGCTCCGCTATTTTGGCCAGATTTGGCATCATGCCACTATTCTAAAAGTGTCCTGGAGTGGTATGAGGCCAATTCTGTCCATTTTGTTCCAAAGGACATGAATCCGCCAAACTGTCCGGAGCTGCGCCCGGTGGAGCAGTACTGGGCAATGATGAAGCGGGAACTTCGGAAGAGCAAGAAGACAGTCAAAGACGAGAAGGACATGTTGAGAAAATGGAAAAAAAAACTGAGAAACTGGTACCGGATGACACTGTAAAGACTTTGATGGAGGGCATCAAGCGAAAATGCGTTCAATTTTACACTCAAGGCTCCATCGATTACCTTTTCTTTTGATTTTTTAAGTAAATATATGTATAAAACTACCCTAAAATTTTGGTTTGTTTATAAGAAGATTGGCATGACATTTTCGGTGTCGCAATAATATCGTGTTCGCCCTTTATTGCAGGTAAAATTTGCGTATTGGTTCCAGTTCTTGTGCCTGCCTTCGTCATGGAATGTCACTCTCCGTTGATGACTGGTACTTCTGCTACGACTGCGACCGGTACGATTTTAGAAATTATTATTTTTATTCCTATCATAAGTTGCCCTAAGACCTAAGCGCTGCTTCACCGAAGCTACCAGTTCATCATTAAAGTTATTCGCGGCTGCACGAGAATTCGCAGCTCTCAATTAGCTATAATTCTTTCGGCATCTGCTAGAGTTAGTTTCTCTTCTTTCAACAACTGTTTTTGCAAATTTTTATCATGCACTCCCACTAAAATCCGGTCTCTAATAGCCTTATCTTTATAATTCCCAGAATCACAAAGTGATGCTTGCAGCTGAAGGTCCAGAATAAAGCTTTCGGTTGTTTCATCTGCCCTTTGAACTCACGTGTTGTATTTAAAACATTGAATGACATCAGAATCAAGTATATCATAGCGTGACTTGAGCTTTTGTAAAATCACAGCATATGACAACTCTTTGACTTGCTTCCCAGGGAATAGTAATTTGATCTCAGAGTAAATTGCTGGACCACTCAGTGTACAAAATGTAGATCCAACAATCAATATGCAACTAGCGATTTGAAATTGGTTCACTGTTGTAGAACCCCTTGGTCCGAAGTACACCTTGAAGCCGGCACCTTGCTGTACATATTTGCGCCTTTGTTTCGAATTGCTGTGTTATTTTGACAGAATATTTGAGAGTGTGTTCGTGTGAGTTCATTATGAGGGGCGCATTATTAAGCTTGGGGCAGAGCTTGGGACCGATGTGCTAGTACTGACTGAGCCAAGAAAAAAATCGTATTTGTTCAGGACCTACTGGTCTTAGAGTTAGTCTATGGAATTAGTATGATTGTGTGGCAAGTACAATCATACCCTATGCCCAGGGTGCCAGGAAACTTTCCTTAACGAAAAAATCCTAGACCAGACCGGGAATTGAACTCCAGCATGGTGTTGCTTTGTAGATGCGCCTTTACCTATTTAGCTAAGGGAGGACCTGATATGCCCTATATATGCACGCAGCAACTGTTCGCTAACTGGGTGCTATTTAACTGGGCTGCTTTTTAACTGAGCGTTCGCTAACTGGGCTCTAGCCTACCCCAGTTAAAAAGCAAATAAACTTCAATAATCAGCATTTGACATTTTGTTGTCAAAATTAACAACAGGCTTAACGAAATACTGGTTCGTGGAGGAGTGAAAAATGATTTTCATAAAAAAATACGATTAATCGAAAAGGATGTAGATTAAATAACAAACACAAGTATTAGAAAAGTTTGATAAACAAATAACTGTTATGTTCCTTTTTAAACAACAACAAATAGCTATAATGTTCGTTTACGTCATTCGCTTTCAATCTACTTTGATCTCAATGATTTGAGACTGATAACTTCGGCGACATCAGCGCACGTCATACGCATAGATTCTCAAAGCACTCGAGAGACTTGAGCTTTCTTTCTCCCTCCAATCTTACATATTCTGGTACTCCAGGCAAGTTGAGAAAAGGTTTTGTTTGTCTTATAAACCTTTTTATTAATATGTTTATTATAACTGTTCTGTTTAGTATTCTTATTATTATTTGAACGTAAATGCACCAAAGGTGTACATTGTCAGACATTAATCAACGAACAAACATTTTTATATAATTTTTAATCATTTTTATTAACTTTGTTATTGTTATTTTTATCAAGTTAACTAATATGTCAATTATTTACATATCATGTAGGTATTGTTGGCTGATTCATCCAAAACTGAATCATTTATTTGTGGGGCGTTATCGTTGTTCTCACGCAACACAGAATCGATTAATTCTGCATCGGTGATCACCACACTTGTGAGCCAAGCTGCATTTTGGTGTTCATCACGGTCCGCTATTCATAAATTGATGTCTTCGTCTGATGTTATGGTGCCGGCTAGAGTGTCTACGGCCGTGACAAGAGCTTTGACATCATCTTTATTGTCGGACTCTTCAGGATCCGCAGAATTCCATTCGCATTCAGGGAACCGGTGATCAGGTCAACAGTTTTTTCCACAAATTTTCAATCGTAGATGAACTGATCTCATTCCATACGGCAGATAAGCAGTCTATAAGCAGTCTAGAGAAACCTTTTCGAGCATATCCTCAAACTTGAGCACTTCGTTCTTTTATACCACCTTTTAACAGCGTTGATTGTCCATGGGTTGGCATTTTGAGGTGACATTTGGGGGTAGACCTGAGAAGAAAAAGCAGCGAAAACTTTACTGTGTTTACTTTTACAAAGTTACAAACCGCCTTACTTTAATCAATCCATCATCCGACACTAGATCGTCTCTTCCATCGTAATGTGCGGTGCAATTATCGAGCACAAGCAGCGCTTTTGGCTCGAAGTTGAATTTCTCAGAAAATTTCCTCACTGATGGCACAAACTCCTTGTAGAACCAAGCTCTGATCAACTCTCGGGTCATCCAAGCTTTCTTGGAATTGCAGTAAGATACTGGTAAAATTCTTTTGCCGGAAGTTAGCGTGGTTTGACAGCGGATCCGATAAACAATAATTTTAGTTTATTAGAGTACTTCGAGATGCTAACAACTTGACAAATTTCCTTGAACCGAACGTAAGCTGCCATATCGGCGGAGGCTTTTCCCCCTGCTACACGTTACGTGCAATCCTAATCGATTTTTTAAACGTCGCCTCAGACCATCTGAAAAAGCAAAATTTTCTCCGACATAGCCTTGATTACGTCCCTACTCTTTGTACCACCTGGCTACTACCGATAGATTATTCAGTGAGGTCTTGGAAGGTGAACATTTGCTAGTCCCTCGGGTTTACATTTGACTCGCTGAAGTTGACCGAACTTGTTGGAGTAAACAAGGAAGTAAAGGTTGTAACAAGGTTTCCGTAGGTGAACCAGCAGAAGGACTATTACCGATTCTAACCGTGATTTTTTAAAGGAGTGCAGGTTAGCACTCCCCTGTCTATCTAAGTTATGCCTGGGACAGACATACAACGTACAGCGTTGTACCAACAATCAATATGCAACTAGCGATTTGAAATTGGTTCACTGTTGTAGAACCCCTTGGTCCGAAGTACACCTTGAAGCCAGCACCTTGCCCAGGTAACCAATAAGCAGTTCCAAAGCGTCTTTAAGTCGCCTCAAATGCAACATAAATGCCACTTTTGGCCCAATATACGGCTGCTTTACTCCAATGCTATGACAATGCTTCATTAATGGTATTTTGCATTCGAAATGCTTATTACAGGCTACAAGCATTTAAATAGCATTTGAAATACAGCTTTACAACAGATAGCATTCAAGATGCTGATATAATGCTAATATAATGCTTGTAGCATCTGAAATGCAGATTTAGGGTTGAATTACTGCATATGCTAATGCTTATTGGTTACCTTGGTGCTGTACATATTTGCGCCTTTGTTTTGATTTGCTGTGTTATTTTGACAGAATATTTGAGAGTGTGTTCATTATTAGGGGCGCATTATTGAGCTTGGAACTTGGAACCGATGTGCTAGTACTGACTGAGCCAAGAAAAAAATCGTATTTGTTCGGGACCTACAGGTCTTAGAATTAGTCTATGGCTGTACCTTATAGTTTTGTTTTCCTATTTTTCGTCAACAGTCATTCGTCAGCTGGCAGTATAAATGGAGTAAAGGAGATTTGGGGCGATGGCATTATTCTATCATCCCAAAAGTGTCGAAGAAATCTTGGTTTGGGGGTATGAATTTGGGTCGACACTTCTTTCGTGTGATGTCTCGCCTTATGTCCAATCATTATTCTTGCAATCTCTGTGAATGTGGACAAGATTATAAGGACGCAGATCACATTATTTGGCCTTGTGCTGAGCATCGTGGAATCAGATCTGAGCTTCATGATTCCCTTCGGGCTCGTGGTAGACAACCCAATGTACCGGTTCGAGATATTTTGGCCACAAAACAAACAGGCGTACCACGAATTTTCTTCATATGGACCAATTTAAGTGCTCATTTAAAAGAGTTTGAGTTACGCGGAATATCGCCTAAAGCAGCGATGATGGCGCTTGTGTGCTTAGGTTGACACGAATTCGTTTTGAGTTGTTTATTGTTGTTGTTGTTAATATTTCGATATGGGTCGGTATGGATGTGTATATTACCAAATCCTTCTACAGTTTTGCGTTGGAAGACAACAGGTAATTCAAAGGTGTTAAAATGAAAATCAAATTATTTATAAGTTCAATTGGACAAAAGATGCGCAGATTGGATCAATACCTCCTGCTGGAGGAAATCAACAGCTCCAGAGATGCTCCGCCTATTTTCGACCGGAAATGTGCACAACGAAGGAAAGGGTTAGTAGAGCATACATTGTGGTTAACTGCATACACATTAAATTTCAATTATTTGTAGATTACCGTGTACGCACTATAATTTGCGCGGTTCCTAAAGATCATTGCACGATGGCGTCATCAATGCAGTTTTGACAGTTCAGGGAGCTTATTTACGTGGACTTAGAATATTTTCGGTAGGATCGATTTGATATTTTGTGTTCTAAATTTATTACGATTGAAATAAAATTGCAGGAAAACAGACACAAATGCTTATTTTTACATCATTTCCTGAATCTAATCGTACAGAATCCGGAAAAAGTAAATTGAAATTTTCGATTGAGCGGTTCAAATTCTAACACCTTGTAAACAAGCTCCCTGAACTGTCAAAAAAAGTGAGGTGCAATGATCTAACTCCGCAATTTTACATGTATATTTGGTCGTATCTCGAGTTTAACGAGCTTTTTTTAAATGTGTTTGCTTAATTCATTTCCCTAAGTTATGTGAGGCATTGTTTGCTGTAGTAAAAATTTTCAAATTAAGATGGCATATATCCGAAAATGATTGAGTGCGCAAAGTTAGAAACCCCGCAAAGTATGGTGACTCCACGGTACGTGATAAGGCAATACCATGCTACGTTCCAATTGCCTTCATGATTTTTCATTATCGAAGACTGTCGAGCTGGAAATAGAATCCTAGAGAATTTGAGCTGTTTAGTGGAATATCTGTAACTAGAAATGAGAAGAAAAATTAGTATTTTCCATTTAATTCCAACTACCTTTGCTTACCTTGAAAGATACGCGTGTGCAGACATCTTCAGTGTCTCGTACTAATAACTCGACTCAGTCGATGGGCGGTGTTCGCACTGGAACGGTCTGGCTGGCGGAGTGGACTTGTTCCGAGCCACAGACGAACGTCGATCGGGGATGATGGAAACTGCCGGCTACACTAAACAATTCTTTTATATTTCTACTTCTATTGATACAATTGCTTTTGCTTCTGCTGCTGATGGTTGCGCGGTTGGAAAGTAACTAATTAACTGCAAGCCACTACATACATGCCGTTTAAATAGATGCAGCGCTCCGTGTGCTGTGATGTGAAAGTTGTTTGGTGATATGGTGGTTGCTAGGTGATGTGGTTGCTTGGTGATGTGGTTGTTTGGTAGTTCTGCTGCACGCCGACGGTGCTGTATTTTCTGGCTGGTTAGTGGCGTGGGTTTTCATGCGTTTGCCAGTAACGCTTCCGACGTGAGACGGAACAGGCGGAATAATAGACACTCAAGCTTTCAAATAAATTAACTACACAGAACGGATAAACTCAACACTGTATATTATCTGCTGTAGTCCGTCTGGTGTAGATATTGGACGTACCTTCAAAAACTACGAAGACAACGACGACTAGAAAAGGTCCTAGATCGGTATAACTTTCAAGGTATAATTCCGTAGAACTGATCACTTCTGGTCTACACGCTCGCCTGTAACTATCTGTCCGATCGAGCATTCATCGAGCATCCTACCACACTTCAGCTCGTGACTTCGTGTCGCCATTTTTAGATGGATTTGCGCGCATTTTCCAGCCCTCGGCCGTTAAGCAGGGCCCGGGATGTCTGCCCAGTGAGTTTCACCGCCACTTTTTGGTAAATTTACCAGAATGCTCGATCACATGGTGCACATTAAAAAATCGTCGCATTCCCTTCTTTGTAACAGAACGGTTACAGCACTTCCAAGAAAAATCACCGGGATATTGGATAAAACAGTTGCGTTGGCAGCAGGATCCGTTTTGGTCAACTGTGTACTTTATTCAACTGACATAAGAATAAGAACAACGAATAAGATATTTAACAATGTTCCCGGTTTATTCTCTGTACAGAGATGATTTAAACCAACAGTAAGGATGCGGTTGGGGCCGCTAACAAGTGTGGGTGGTTTATTTCAGCAGAATACAAAATTATGTTAAAACATCGAGTTTGAAAATCGATTGAAACCAACAGCAAGGATGCTATTGGGGCCACTCGCGAGAAATAATGGTTTATATCAATAGATTATAAAATTATGTTAAAATATCAAGTTTGAGGACCGATTTAAATCAACAGTAGGGATGATGTTGGGCCACTCACAAGTGTGGGTGGTATATTTCAATCGAACACAAGAATACGTTGAAACCTCGAATTTGACGAACAAAATTATCAAGCTGATGAAACTGTGAGAGTAATATATTTATCAATTACGCCTTGATGAATCGCGATGAATTACGCGAACACCCCGTTCGCACTACAAGCTATATTACGTGATATATATATATATATATATATAATAGAGTATCTTGATATCAGCATGTATACATCTAGTTTTCACAGGAAATAACTTGCATGGCATTTGATATCAAGATACTCTATATTACGTAATATAGTTTGTAGTGCGAACGGGGTATAAAATACTGAAACAAACGACATCGAACTCATAACACACAAGCATGTATTTTTTATTAATTTCACAAATGTTGTTTAAAAATTTAGATTAAAAGGCAAGGTACCTTTAAAGAAGAAATATACGCCAGCAAGAGAAATGCAAACGAACATCCAAAATTTAACACGAATGATTTTGGTTGAAGTACCTTATGATCGATGTACTAAATACTTGGATCTTCATGCTACAAAGAGAAATGAAAAAGTACGAATGCCCCCCTCGCATCGGATTGTCCAGTCGGAAGTTTGATTGTGTGCCATCCGAGAATAATGGTCCACATGGAGCTTCAATGAAGAGCTTCTCGTCGTTGTCGTTGTCGTCGAATATAACCACTTTCAAAGGTTGTGGTCAGAAAGCTGCAGGCACAGGGTTCAACATTATCGACGCATAAAAAGGAAAATGAACTTCCTACGCAATCGTTTCGATTCGACCAAGAACATTTTCATGTATTCCGTTTTGGTTCTTGCTATCGAGTCACGATGAATATTTTTCCTGTCAAACATGACTTGTATGTTGCTCATTATCGTTCTGTATGTTCATCAGTTCATTTGATTTTAGGCACATACCTTCGTCAATTGACGAAATGAACTACTCGAAACATGCGTCCTTTGATTATTGTTTTGTTTTCACTTCATTCGTTGCTGAATCGACTCAATTGACTATAGTCACGCGTCGCGTCGTTAGGTATTTTCTAGTTTCTACTATACGTTTGTAACGAAAATTCAGTGAAATGGACTCTCCAGGACCATCCATAACTCTGCAAAAACGAGGTGAATCTGATACCAATTCGAAAACGGAAAAGGATGCTGAATTGCATTTGCCAGGAAAGGCAACATCTAAAAGTCATCAAAAATGTGAAAAAAAAAGTCGCGATGGTGTTACGCTAGCGGAAAAGGCCTTGAAGTTTATCCAAAGCGATGGTGCTAAAGCAATCTGCAATATAGATAGTGGCAGTGGGTGTATCTACGCCCAAAAAAAGCTAGATAATTTCATCCGACATTTCCGAAACATCCACACGCAAAGGGCAATCGCGGAAGGATTCCAAAAGACAGAAGAACCACCAGCTAAAAATCCAAAGGTTGTCCTGAAGCGGCCGTGCGCCATTGACAAGCGACTAATTATTGGAGCTTCAGTAAAGCTGGTCGCAAACCATAATCTTCCGGTAACCTGTATGGAGTGAGATGCCATGCGTCTTCTTTGTGATTCGATTATTGCAGCGGTAGACCCGGATACTAAAAGACCTACTTGGGACCGTCTCTAAACTTCCTTATGCTTTTGTGTCTAGATTATTTAGCTCCGTAAGAAAATATATTATTTGGCAGTGCCGAGTACTTTATTATTGCTGCTCCGTGCTCGAGCAATCTATGCATAGTTGATGAAAAACTAAACATAACTAGACGCTTGGTAGCTAATTCATTTATAGAACCGATTGTAGCATACCACCATTAAAGGAATTTTTACAACGGAGTATTCCTATAGGAAAGAGTTTTCTCATAAAAGTTATCTTCTAAAGGTTCTCCTTGTGTTTCTCACAACTATTTAAAATGCATGTTTTGAGATGAAAATATCATTTATATCCTTATATATATAAAATTTTTACATAAGTAAATATAAAAAAAAATGATTGCTCAAAAAAATTTTATTCAAGATAAAAAAAAACTTTCAACTTAAAAGACGCGTCACTTTTGAGCTCTAAGAGTTACCTAAAAATAACATTGCTGAGAAATTTGAAAAAAAAAGTAAAATACTGTTCTTAAGAGGCACCCTGAGTCATCATGGGGGAAATTTAAGTCGACCAATTAATGAGTAAAATCAAATTTGTTTTGACGTTTATGTTTGAAATTATCTAGACTTTGATTTTGCCTAAGAATGTACACCTATATTTCTGAAAATAAAAGGGGGTATTTAACATTTTCATGAAATTAAGGACAACCCTAGTTTTTTTGTCAGCAAAATGTTGGCCTTATTACAATCAACAACTTCATTAAGGTGAAATTGAAAAACGTAAACAATGCCTTTTTTCATAAATTACTCGTGATACAAAGTCTATCCATATCAACCACCAATTCTATCGAATAGGAGGACTCCTTTAATTACGTCACGCAAAAAGTGACTTTTTATATACCCCCCCCCCCCCCCCCCTGTCACGTTTTTTGTATGGACCTTCATTTTTTTGTATGGATCGTCACGTTTTCCCCTCTCCCCCCTACCACGTGACATAATTAATGGACCTTCCCCTTAGAATTTTGTGTGAACAAGGCCATCAGTGTTGTTTAAGGCACTGTATAGCGCTGTACAGTGCACTATACGCTACGTTATGTTTAACGTATAGAACATTCTGCGAAATAAAATTTCGATGTTCATAAGATTTCATTATAATTATTTGCTATTAGAAATCAGTATAAATTTCATATATCCAGTGACTTGCATACCAGTATATTTATCTACACTTGTATTCAGATAAGCTTAAGGCGAATCGTTGCTCCATGTATGTTTTCCTATCTTTTATCTCCCTCTCGCAAACTTACCTTGCTATTTCAAATTGATAAATTTCGATTGTTAGTGAATGAACATCGAATCGAACTCCATCAGATTGCTCACAGCAAGTAAGCACACAAAGTGTTGCGATTAAATTTTCAATATCTAGTACAGATTCTGAGTTATATCAATTTTAAATGTTGAGGTAATGGCTGCCGTCGAGAATGCCTCAGCGTATGCCGTTAAAGGCGTACAAGAACAACGTAGTGTGAAACAAAATCCATTCATAAGTCAGCCTTATGAAATTTCAAAGCATCGTTCATAAGTTAAACCTTAAGAAATTCTTTAAAAAATTTGCCTATGTGAACGGGAAAAAAATCGATTGTTACCAGTGCATTATGGAATTTTCCAACCAATTGTGCAATATCCTGTTAAATTAGGATATATGGCAGCCCTGGTGATGTATTAAAAAGCAAAACAAACAGCGTGAACTCGATTCAATCTACCGTCTTCATTGCAATACGGGGGTAACTTCATTTGACTATGAAAAATGAACTGTACACGAAGGAAGCAAAAACAAACAGCATGAAAACAAATCGAAAGTAGTTCTATAGATGTTGATATGGGATATGCTCGAGAAGAAAGAGCTTGATTTTCGTTTGATATTGGTGGACAACAGCTTCATCGTCGTTTGACGATAGTCAATTGACGATGACTTTGCCGGGCTCTGGCAGGCAGTCAGGTGGTCGGGCGAAAAGCATATCCCAGAGTCTGAATTTAATAGACTGATAAATGAGGGGGGCTTTTATCACCGGTTGGTGCAGCTTCAAATTTTGGTAGCATATTCGATCGAGAATAGGCGGCAGGTCTCCTGAGGCATTGATGCGGTTTTGTCGTTAATTATCAAGGACGATTGTAGTCCAGACTAAATGCGCTGTCGATTAACAGATTGGCAAAAGGATTTTGGCCGGGATTTCAGTCTTTGCAAAATATTTTGTCATTTGTGTAGTGAGTAGCATAGTCGACTAACCGGCTTGAAGTCGTAGTTGAACCTCACGAAGTAATAATTTCAATGAAAGCGAGCGATATTTAGTGAATTTTCTAAAAGCAACTCGTTTGATTGATTTGAGTTTTTTCAGTCACCTTGTCTGATTCTTTCTGATGTCTTAATTTCACGACATGTTAGTCAATGACATAATCCAAGACATGCTAAAAAGTAATTGCTGCGTTGTCAGTCAGGAAAACGTATTCCGCTAGTATAAATTCCCCTCACTTAAGAATTACGAAATCATAGTCTTATGCCTAATGACCATTACATTTTTTTTATGTTTATATTGTGGTGGCATGACCCTCACTTAAGAAATCACGAATTACGAAATCATGGAATTAACGACCATTTTGAACAAAATGTTTTATGCCAACTGGGAATCATCCAGCGGTGCGGACTATGGGAGGATCTCCTATCTCCTATTCGTGATTCATTTGCCTTCTCCACGTTCCGTTTTCCATCATCACTCTACCATATATCCTACGAAGCACCGTCCGTTCAAAGACACTATGTGCTCGTCTGAGTATCTATACATAAGACCACATTTTTAAATTAAACTTGAAAAACAAATCATGCAATAACTGGCATCCCTGCTGCGGCACTTGTGGCAGTTAGCAGAGTAAACATAGCTATATGTAATGATGAATCATGTACGTACATTTGACTGTTGTTACGTGCTGAAATATATCTTCTCTAGAAGACCGACTCTCATATCGAGCTTAATCCAATAAAACTTGCAGTATGAGTAAAATTCACGCCGGTAAATCTCCATTTCCCAAACCATACAACCAATCAAGTTAGGTGTTACACCCTTTTTAAAGGAATCAACTGCGACGCCTGCGGTGTGCAGAACTTCGCCGGTATCCGGTATGCGTGCCTCAGCTGTCAGGATTACGACCTGTGCGAGAGCTGCCAACGACGGAGTGCCTTTACGAAATCGCATGCACCCTACCATCCGATGCAGGCCACCCTCACGCAGTATGATTTCGTGCAAAAGTATCATTCGGCAGCCGGATCATCGATGGAATTTCAAATCTACCGCTGTCCTCACTGTGGCAATGACGGATTCAGCTTGACGACGTTGCTCGCACATGTAAAGGCGCTGCACGCAGAATGCAATGGCAAGGTTCGTTGTCCGGTTTGCGTCACATTTCGTATTGGTCGGTATGGGTCGTATCTGCTTGATTGGAGCTTGGCGTTTCACATTGAGAATGGGCACATGGGGTTCAGTACCGGTATGATTGACTAGTTTGACGAATTATCACGCTGGAAACGATTATCTTTGCTTGATTATTTTCAGACGTGGAACATGTGTTCAAAACCCTCCAATATGCGGCCACGACATACTCGAAAGGAAACCCCTCCTGGTCTTTCGATGTAGACGGGTAAAAACCATAATTTAGCGACGAGTTCGAAGATCCATTCTCTAACTATTTGTGATTTCAGGGCTACTTGTAGCATATGCTCAGCTAAGCTGGGGCATGATGTTAATCTGTACCGTTTTCTTCAATGTGGCCATGGATTCCATCACAATTGTATTGACTCGTGGTTAACAAACAACAACACGAGTTGCCCGCTTTGCTGCATCCAGGAAACATAATCGAAAGTCCAATCCATTTTCAACAGCGGTGAACAAGCAATTTAAAGGGAATTCGGATGGTTAGAACCTGAATTAGCTTACATTGCGTTGCGTAATAGTTATATTGTAATAATAAATGAATAACCGCTTCTTCATGGGATGTAAATCGTAGATTTTCTTGGGGTGTTTTCAATCTTCGATGAACTTACTTCCAAGCAGTCGAAATAAGGTTGGTATAAAAGGATGCACTGCATAAAAAGTTCAAAGCAGCTTGCTCGTACGGCAATCAAAACAAGCGATTTACTTTTTAACAACCTGGATAACATCCTCGTCTTGCATAATGTGCGAAATTCCTACTCGCTGCGGTGAATATTTCGTGGAAGTACCCCAAACCAAGGCGTACTTGAACTGATCCGCCAGAGTCCGATGGATTGCGTGGCAAACGTGCTCCACGGTTACACCCTGAAACATAAAATAAGGATTGCCGTTACTACATTGGACCCTATGCTGAGGCTCTTACCCTTCTCAAAATCAATCCATCGTCGAAATCCGGAGGCGCGCCAGGTTTCTTCGTGTACACTCTAATTAGCATCAGATGTTCCCACAGCACCTCCAGTAGGTAGTCTAAATTCAGATGCATATTACAACTGACCACGACGCTGAAGTCCTGCCGCGCCAGCCGGTCAACCTCCTCGATCGAAATTTGATCAATTTTGTTGTAAACATAGATGCAAGGCAAGTAGATCCGATTGCCCGAAACCACGTCGATGAACTCATCCTCCGTGCAATCCTCCCGAAACAGCACCTCCGCGTTGAATATCTTGAACGAGTGCAAAATCGTCTGCACCATTTTCTCGTTGCACCTGGTCATCGGACAGGTCGAATTAAAACTAACGCCGCCACCTTTCTTGATCTTGAAGTAGATATTGGGTTTCCGCTTATTCAATCTGAGTCCCACCGACTCCAATTCGTACTCCAACAAATCCCGATGCACATTCGGCTTCGTGGCATCCAACATCATCAGCACTAGATCTGCCGTTCGAGCCACGGCAATAACCTGCCGACCACGACCCTTACCCTGGGCGGCACCTTCAATAATTCCCGGCAGATCCAAGAGTTGAATATTTGCGCCCTTGTAATCAATCACACCCGGAATACAGGTTAGCGTTGTAAACTCGTAGTTGGCCGCCTCGGATTCCGTTTTTGTTAGCGTCGATAGCAGCGTAGACTTACCGACCGAAGGGAATCCGATTAGGGCAATTCGAGCATCGCCTGATTTCAAAACATCGAAACCTTCACCCTTTTCGCCCTTCTTAGAGGGTTCCAAAAGTTGCGACCGGTACTTGGCGAGTTTCGCCTTCAAGAGTCCCAAATGGTATTCGGTTGCTGCGTTGGAAAATCATCCGGTAAAAATCCTGAATCAAAACAAAAACTTGTTGGTTACCTTTATTCTTCTGGGTCTTGGCGATTTCCTTTTCGATGTCGGAGATTTTCTCCAGGATACCCATGGTGAAACGACAACGTCGAAGATGATTGCACGGGAAAAACAAAAAGGATAAATGGAATTCTCGGTTTTCTGTGCGACAAAATTGCGGAATTCTCCGTGAACGAGGCGACAAATGGAAGAAAAACGCACCGCGAATGGACCAAGACGGGCCAAGATTGTTGTGACGTTTCGATTTCAGAGGATTTTGACAGCATTGGTTAATTTCAACATCTTTACAGCATGTGTGAAATATTTCAACAGCAGTGCTGCCGTTTTAGATAATTCATATATAAATCTATTTATTCGTCGGCTATTATTTTATGTTATCTATTGGTAAATTTTTAATATTGCTCCTTGGGCCGACAAATATACTGTAATTTCAGCTCCATCCTTCACACCACTTTGGTTGTTTGTAAAATCTTATAAGTGTCTACGGCGTACACTTCTTCATGATCTAACGAATAGTTCGCTGGAAACACGAACCATATTAAACCGATAATAATTAAATATTTTAAATAATTTTTATCAAAACATTGAATGACGCCTTTTTGTTATTGTTAATAGTATGACGATAAAAAATAGTTTATATTAGATTTGGAGAAAATCCACTCTAATGAATTACTCAATTTGTTTATATTTGTCAGTTACGCCCCTTTGAAATGTTGGCAGCGATCTATGCAATAGATATCATTGCATGATGGCGTCATCAATACATTTGTGACAGTTCAGGGAGCCTGTTAAGGAAACGTCCAATAATTACGTCACGCAAAAAGTGACTTTTTATAACCCCCACCCCATTGTGACGTTTTTTGTATGGACCTTCAAATTTTTTTGTATGTATCGTCACGTTTTCCCGAAACCCCCCTCTCCCCCTATAGGGTACTACGTGACATAGTTAATGGACCGTCCCTTACGTGGACTTAAAATATTTTTGGTATGATCGGTTTGAGATTTTGTGCTCTAAAAGTATTACGATTGAAGTAAAATTGCAGGAAAACAAACACCAGTGCTTATTTTTACATCATCTTGGCGGAGCTAGACAATTAGCCTGGAGGGGGCCTGCCCGAAGGATTATTTTTTTCGTTAATAGGAACATTTACATGAGCGACGAAAGTAGCGTAATTGTTGAGGACAGGTTATTTAAATTGATAAATCCAAACAGGATTAATCAAACAATTCAGCGCCAACATTTGATTAGGGCGAATCTGCTTTTGTAAACAAACACTTTGTCTGCTAATTTATCGGAAGTTAAATACAATTCCTTCAAATTGAATATATCGGTGGATAGAGATTAAGTTCGTCTTCCTTAAAAAGTGCTAAATTTGTGTTGTGACCTTTTGTTCAGGAAAGTATTTGAAAGCCATTGTTTACAAAATCAGATTCGCCCTAATCTAATGTTGGCATAAGGCTCAGGTTGTCTGCGCCTCGGTGAGTCGCGATGCTTTAAGAGAATCGAGTGTGGTGAATATATAGCTCGTATTATTCCGTGAGGATCAAATGGCGAATGGATTCGCAAGAGGTTACTGTAGTCACCTTTCTCGATTATCTTGAGGCGTCTCAACTCATCCGAGGCGGAGAATAGTCCTGAATCTATATAGAGTCAAGTTTCAACTCAAAATCTTAAAACTTTAAAGAACAACATTGAGTCAATGAACATTTTAAATTTATATCAAAATTTAGATTTGTTTTGATACGGCGGTTTAAACTATCAAAATGAAATAGAAAAATGAAAAAACCTGTTCCATGACTATGTGCTTGAAAAAATCAAATATCTAGTATTAGGACATACCTACCTATCACTTAATTTTTTCATATTCACTTTGTTCATTTGTCAGGTGTACGGAATTCTGTAAATCATTGTAACATAAAATGAAAATGCAGTCACTTCTTAACTTAGCAATGTTACGTCTCTAATTAAACTAACTCTTTTACTGAATAAAAAAACATTAATTTCAAAATTCAGAGATTTTTTTTCAGTTTCCACAATGTGAACATTTTTTATCTATTCAGTGGAATTTGATTTAAGTTTCTTATTAAATAACTTTTGGAATGTTCTGTGCGCAAATCATCAACCAAGGATGTTTTAATGTAGAATTCTATGAAAAACACATTAAAAATTTATAGGTTATTAAAACTTACTGAGAACTTCACGGCAGTTCGAAAGAAACATCCATTTTAATTTCAGGTTAAACTTAACACCCCGTTCGCACTACAAGTTATATTACGTGATATAGAGTATCTTGATATCAAATGACATGTACATTATTTCAGTGAAAACTAGATATATAGATTGCTAGTCTCGGTCTCTATATCACTTAATATGAGTTGTAGTGCGAACGGGGGTGTAAGATTTTGATTGACATTGATGGTATTCAGAATTATTCAGTTAAAATTTTTCCAGCTTTTGAAGGTATGGCAAAAGAATGTGAACAACTACAGTATAGGCAAAAATAACAAATACACCGTTTTGAATTTTTAAATTTTCAAGTACAGCCTCCAAAATGGCATTAAATTCGCTATGTTGTTGAAAACTGAAAAGTTCTAAAAGAATGAATTCTTTGGCTAAATAGTTATGTTTTTTTAATTTCCTAAGATGGTGAATCAGATGTTATTTTGAAGATTTTGAAGCTAAGTTTATAAATTCAATACAGTTTGAAATTCAGGTTACTTTTATTGTCTAGCTATAGTCAAAATTTCAGCTCAATCTATCCCTTGAGAGAATGTCATATATAACAATTTTGTATAAAAAATTGTAGATGTATTTAATATTTCCGCCACCACTTTATACTTGGAACTATTCCAGCCAAAAATAGAACCTTTTGGTTGAAAATCAAATCTCTTAAAGAAGCCTTAAGTATAAATGTAAGACAACTCTATTAAAAGCGAAGTGAATTTTGATAAAACTTTTCAATACAGGCAGACCCATGTTGTCTATAACGACAACTAGTGGTACTGAAGTCATCCCCAACGAATGTTATGATTTCAGGAATTTACCTGATTATATTTTTACCTTACTTCTAAAACTATATTTTCGAAAATATTATCGTTATGAATAAACTTCTATCTCCATATTTTGCTTATGAAATTCGTTAGCTTTGAAATTTTTAATTAATCTGGGAATTTATACTAGAATTTATACTCTACTAAATTGTTCGTACAAGAAAAATTGATGTCGTGAATTCTAAAAAGCGCCTTCAAATAAAACTCATTATTGTAATACCTTCTTGAGTAACAATACGTACATAGAAAAGTGTTTCAAATCTTATGTTTCAACTTAACAGGCTCTACATTTTACTGTCACTTTTAGTTTAGATATAAGTCTAGAGGTTTGAATATTAATGGAATTGAATTATTCGAATTCAGAATTATATAGAGCTAAGGCGTAGGGCTTTTGTTAAGCAGTATTTCGAAGCAAACGCAACATTAATACATAAAAATCTTAGGGCATCTTCAGTGGCGGTCTATTTTTAGATCAACTTTATACCTGTTTTGGTTCAGCGAAACTTGAATAGAACTAGCTAAAATAGACCAATTTTGCGTTCCCCCACCGGTGTTTTATTTCTTATTGTTAAACTCGCCAAAACTTGTCATCCTGTCGATCATTCAACATCAGAGATCAGAAGTTTTTTTTCAGAGATCGCAGATTTTTTACAAACATTTTGCCATTGATTGGTTTGACCTAATAGTGTTTAATGCCAGTAGGGCGCCGTTAGCTGACGATAATGAAAATTTGTTCTTTCATTTGGCTGAAGGTGAGTGTGTGAATGCATGCATTTCATTAAAACGATATTAGAAAATGCTGATTTGTAGTTTGGCAGCGGATAAACAAGAGTCAAAACGGAGAGGGCCACATCCTGGATGACGCCCCAACGTCGAGCGTGATTTCCGTTCCGGTCATCAGAAGCTGTTCCAGGACTACTTTAGCGACACGTAAACCTACAACGAGAAGCACTTTCTGCGTTTCCGCATGCCAAGGGAGGTGTTCCTGGGCATTATGAGACAACTAGAGTCAACTCGAGGCTTCTTCAAAATTTATCTGTATGAGCTATTTGCAAGTGTTTATCATGACCAATCTATCAATAAACAGATTGTTTACTTTGAAGACTTCATTACTTTTCATTTCCGAGCAATCAAAATACTATTCGGAATCTCGGAACCTCCACATTTCGACGAAAGACAAGCATTCGTTATTGAGGAATGAAACGAAAGGCCAATTCACTAGAACCGGAAGCAACTAGAGGTTATTATCAGCATCCGAGACGAGTAACACGACTTATTGTCCATCGCCAGCATTACAAGCTCACATATAAACCTCAGAATATACTCAATAAAATTGAGTTATTGTTTAGTAAAAGCTGAAATTCTACTCACTATTTGGTATTATCAAGTGCCGTGTAGTGTTTTGGAACGGTATTTTTTTTGTTCCAAATTGCTGCAAGAAATAGATCAAAACATATACCAGTTTTAAAATTATGCAAAATAGATCCAGTATGAAACAAAATTTACAACACCGGTGCAGCGATGTTTTTGCGTTTGGTCTAAAAAAATAAATCCAATTCACGATTTGGATCGCCATTGAAGATGCCCTTAGTATTGTATTTATCTAATGATGGGGTTCCCATCAGAACATGCTGTTAAAAGGATCATCATACGACACCTTACCGGGTTTCTCTCCGAAGTTGTTAAATAAACAACGACAAGAAAAAACAATACTGATAAAAATGAGAAGTTGTGGTTTTAAAACCTCAAATTGGAATTTAATTTACATCACATGTGGTCTTTAGCGAGTGGAAAAACAGAGATTTTACATCGCTAGAACCATACTGTGCCTTTGGCGGGATTTGAGCACAATCAAGGTCATACATTTTTGCCAGTCAATGTGGCGGATCCGTGACCTTTTGTGTGGCAAAAGTGTGTGCGTTTGCCTCAAAATACTGCGATCAATTTCAAACTACTTCTATTCATGATGGTGACCTATCGATACATACTGTTCACTACTGGTATCCCATGGTGCTGGGAAGACATTTCAAATTTCAAAACATTATAACAGACGCAAACTCTCGAGTGAATGTTGATTCTCATGGATCTAATTGTCGTTAACAATGTTCCATGGAGCTGTTAAGCAGTATCCTTGAAGCTGTTAAGCAGTATGGCATTAAAAGATTGCTTTTACAGAAATGCAAATCCGGGCAAAGATTGGGGCTGATAAATGTTGCACGGGAATTCGATTTTGAACGTCCCGGAGACAGAATAAGGAGGTTATCAGGACTGAACTCCGATTTTTCCTCAATAAAGCATAAGTATAGGGCGCTTGAGGAGAATGTACTACCAACTAAAAATCAATTGGATTACTGCTGGTCAGATGATACTCCCTTTCTAATATAAGTATAAGACAGAAAGGGAACTGTTCACATCTGTATATAGTAATTTTCAACTTAATTGAATTGGATTTCCTATTGAACCCAACATTACCCTTTACTTGACTCATCTAAACGCAAAAGAGCAAAAGAGTGTTTCAAATGACCGATAACCGATAGTCACCTATCGCCGCTGTGAAGGGACTAGGAATATTATAAATAAATCAGTACAAAACATACGATGACATACGGTCGTTCGTTTTTTTGGTTAGTTGATGACAAATCCTGCTAAGTGTTGAGCAAAATTCCCAACTTTCACTTTGCGCGCTTGGTTGTTTGTTTTCAATGAAACGGCAGGGGAATCAGTAATTTGTTCGGCAGTCTATAAATTTCAAATATTTCATCTGTTTTTTGTCTTCCTACAAGAAAAACAATGAAACAGTATTAAAAAATCTACTTGCCAATTCCTCCTACAAATACTGCGACCTATCTTGTCTAAAATAAGAGCTTCTTACGGTACGATAATAAATAATTTTCCAAGATAGTAAACACACTGCTGTCATTGGTTGTCAAGGTTGCCACCATCGCCACCGTCACATTCAAGCCGTTTGATGGAAGGTGATGCATTCTGAGCAAACGTGAGTTTTATGATCAAATATGAGTGAAGTTGTTTTTTTCATTTTCACACACGTGTTTTGGCATCCCAGCACTCTTTACCTTGGGAGAGTAAAGAACATCAGAGAGTGAGCAAATTTGATGAACCCTGAGTAAATTTGAAGAAAAAGTTACTCACAAGAAAGCAGTCTTGCCCCTTGATGCCAAACCATAAACGGATAATTTTTTTGGAATTTAATATTCATGCAATGATAATACCCACGATGCTTTCTGTAGTACTGTTACATAACATTTTAGAATATGACTGATTTATCGTCACGACCTAAATAAAAATGTTATAATTAAATAAATCTGTATCGCAACCAGTTTTATCACAGAGTTCGGTATAATTTACTATGCGTAGAAAATGTTAAATTCAAAGTATTTCGAACTTGGAGATTCAGATAAAAAGACAGTAAACTAATCATCTCTAACGCCTTTATTTACACATACCTTCTCACCGAGCTCGCAAAATCATTCAACTTCCCTGCGTTCCAGATTTTTTGTTGTGATTTCATTTTGATACACTTATCTACAAATTAACTACTGCTCTCTTTAAAAATAAATATGAAAGTTTAAATTCATTTCTGTCTTGTTTCTTTTTCTGTTTAGAAGCCATGATTAATATATTCACTTTTTAATGTTATATTTTTTACTGGATACAGTGTTCTATTCTACTTGAAGTTCAACAAAAATCACCTTTCTATAGATATAAAACCAACCCAAATTTATCCATGTTTATTTTTTTCCTCTCAACATAAATATATGATTGAATTGTCAGTTTGCCTCAACAATAGCTTCATCTAACGGTTCACTTCCTCAACAAACTACTTTATCAATAGCATTTCTTGATGTAGATTCAATCTTAAAATTTGTACAAACTTGTGCCGTAGTAGTTGAGTTGAAGATTTGCGTAGCGATTGTGTAGTACCTTCTATTGATTTGCACACTAGTGTGTTTATGGAAGAATCAAATAGTAGATCTCAAGAATTACATTGGAAAAGGATGAGTTCCTACCCTAAACGGAAAGAAATGTTTTCTACGGTAAATGTGGCCTTCAGCATTGGCCCTTTCTACACCGTCTTCCGTCATACCATCTCACCCTCTCCGCCCTGATCTCAGTAGACGCCACTACCAGCATTACCCATGTACTCAGTCCATCGTTGCTGATCGTAGCTGTGCAACCTGGAGCAAGCCTCGCGCTTGGGATTCAGATCGTCCGGACAGGAACAACCAATCTCCAACCTAGTGACAATGATTTGCGTTTCGAACCGTTGATAGCTTGGTTTCACGTTCGGAAGTCTTTCCTCGAGACATCGTTTCAGGAATTCTTTCTCCAACTGCAGCAGACCTTCACTATTGTAGGTACGATACGCGGAGAGTTTGTCCTGAACGCATGTTAGATCCTGCTCTAGGAATAACGGTGGGTACGTTTCCGACTCACGAATATTCATCACAAAGACGTAGTCTATGGTTGGATGCGTTGAGGAAGTGCCGAGAGACTTCAGGAGGAGCCCTGTGGACGCGATCGAGGGAAGAATATTATCGTTTGGAGGTGACTCAGTAGTAGTCGGAGGAGAAGGCGTGGTCGAAGGCTGCGATGAATTTGCCGTGGTGTCTGCCTGGCGCTTTTCCTTATTGTAGTCAAAGTTCAGGGCACTAACATCTGAAATACGAATTGGTAGAAGAACAAGTTGGTTAAAAAGGAACCCTGGATTGCCATACCATTAATAGCCTCCTTAGCTTCCTTCTCCATTTCCAGATCCCATAATGTCTCCTTGGAACCTTTGGAACTGCTACCATTCTCCTTCAACTCCTCAAGGATTTCATCGTTCAAAAGTACTTTTTTGACAATTAAAGAGTTGGGGTTGGATTCGTTGAACACCTGTTCCTCCAGGCTAGGATCGTGCAAGTCAGTGTCATCTGTGGAAAAATGAAAGAAATGTAGAGATTCTACGAAATCAAACTACCAGACTTTACCAAATGCTCCGAATTTGCTACGGACGTCTCTTCCGCCGGAATACCGATTACCAACGTTCCTATATCGAGGGCGTTGATAACCAGGTGGAACGTCTTCGTCGTTTACTCCAGAGTAGTCATATTCTGGCAGTACTGGGGCAACAGGTGGCATCTGGTTCTGCAGGAATGGATTGCGCTGTAATAGTAACATGTTTATTTTTAAAAAATGTAACAGTTAAGAAAGTAACGAACCGTATCGGAATCCACTTGATCGTAAGGCAAGTATAGATAGGGTTTATCTTGTTCAACACCGTTGAAGACCTCTTCACCGTCATTCGCATTGTACGTGTACTTCTTGTAAACGTTGTTCATGTTCGATTTTTGCTTCCGCTTCTTCTCTTCTTCAACCTCCAAAGTCTCGGGAATTTGATTGGTGTTCAACATTTGTTCCCGTAGCTTCTGTTTCCTCAGTTCAGTGGCCATCTGCTTCGGACCGGTCATAACCACTCCGATATCCTCTGGAACTCCTTCAGCCGCATCGGCAGGTGGAGCGCTGTGCAAGTCCAGCTTCTTGTCCATATGGACCTGAGCTTGTCGGTTTTCACTTGCCCTACGGCCGTCGTCCTTTACCTTCAGTTTCATTTTGGGATGCTTGATCGGAGCAACGTATCTGCCACCCAGCTGTTCGCTGATTGTTTCGTTTAGCTTGATGGTTAGGTCGTCGGAGGAAAAGATAATTGCTCCCGGAGGCTCTACGTGGCGGTTGATGGTGTATAACTTCAGGACCGATGACTGATTGTAGCGTAGCATGCAGGTGTCTGCTCTGGACTGCTGAATGACGTCACTCTCTGGAAGGATAGATACATTATTAGCAAGCCGTGGTTTTCAACCTTCAAGTGAAAAGTGAAATTTTCCTTCGGGAGGTGACCATGCTCTGAGAAAAATTCCTGGTTGATGTACTATGGAGGATTTAAATTGTATGACTATTTTCATAAAAACGTAGCTACGTAATAATTTTGTGCCTCAGCAGCGACAGAAAAAATAAATCGTCCTTAGAGAATCACCCTTGCCTTCCCAATAACGTGCATTCAAGTACCATGTTATCTACATTCAGGAGCATTCAAAATGCTTAGCAGGAAGTAAACCATTGTAGGGTGTTTCTAAAACGTATTATTAAAAACACATTTTTGACTACTAGAGTAGCGTAGGATGTACTCAAGCAGTATACGTTATAGGTAATTTAGGGCTAGATTTTTTGAGAAATCTGAACCCGAGGTCATATTTTACATATAATATATTTAAAAAAGTTTTATATAAGTAAGTATGAAATTAGGTGAGGTACGTGTAAATCAAACATCAGATTCGGAAGGTACGCTATTGGTACATTACTTTGGTGTAATTTTTATAGCGTTTTATGAAGAATTTCGCAAAATCGACCGTTCAGCAGGGCACATAAAAACAAAGAATTTGACAGGTACGTTCAAAATCTTGAAGGTACGCTATTCGGTACACTACAAAAACATGCTTGTTTTAAATTTTGTGAAAAGTGCCCTGCTGGATGGATTGACATATTTAAGCTTTAACGATGTTTGTTTTTACCTGGTCGATTCCTACAAAGCATCCCAGTACATCTGGCACTCCTGGCACTGACAGATTTATTCCTCTTACTAACATGCATCTGAAATCACCACAAACCATTTTGCTAACATGCCTCTTACTCGAGGGGCGAATCACTCATGCATTTTCGATTCAGCCTCACGTATTAGGAAATGCATTGTAGAATTTTTGAACATTTTTCAACGCATTGACGCATTTTAGTGCGCAATTATTGCACATTTTGGGGTGCATTTGATTTAATTATACACTTTTTAGCGCATTGATGGCGCTGATGCACTTTTCAACGCATGTTTTCCAAATTCCTACACATTTTCGATTCAGTTGTATATCTAGTGATTTGCTCCTCGCTCTTATTAACATAAATCTGAAATCACCACAAACCATTTTAGCGTAGTACGGTCGTCGTAGAGGTCCTGAAGATGTATAAGGGGTGTTTCGATCAAAATTTGGTCGACTTAAAGTTGACGCATTTCCTTTCATCGTGCATTAAAAAAAGTTGCACACCCCTCATTTTGAAGATGTGTGCGTGTAGCATCATGCTTGTATTTTGAATTTGAGATTACCCGAATAAAAAATTCTCATAGATTTACAATTGCATATATTGTAATCATACAATTGAATCTATAGTATGTACAATTAATGTTATTGTTCACAACGATAAGATGACAATAGGAGTTATTGTTATCACAATAGAATCAAATGTAAATTGGGACATCGACAATAGAAAAGGGGGGTTGTTATGTATCTTAACTGTAGAAAAAATCATTATTTTCCGAACAGATTTGAGTCAATTAGTATTAATTGTATTGTTTCTCAATTGTGGAAAATCCTAGCATATAGAGTGAATTGTAAATCTATTGTAATGACAATAGGCATTTTTCATTTATATGATTCATGAACAATAAGATTCATGGTCGGAAATAGATTTTAATGTTATTTTATATTATTGTATTGTAATTGTATGGTTATTTTTATCCGGGTAGCACTTCAGTTATCAAAATATCGTCGAAGGAAGAGAAGCAATGCATGAAAATTTTGCACGTGCATGGCGAAAATCCAAACTACTCTCACGCCAAGTTTGCAAAATTGTTGAATGTGGCTAAATCAACTGTTACCAACGTATTAAAAGTGTTCGGTGAACGTTTGTCGACAGCCAGGAATGCTGGAACGGGGGGAAATCGAAAACCGGAGGCCACAGCGACGACAAAAAGAGTTGCCCGCTGTTTCGAGCGGAATCCCAACCTCTCCGTCCGAGATGTCGCAAATACGCTGGGAGTGGCGCCTTCAACCGTGGATAGAGGTTAAAAGCGAGCTGAACTGTCGATTCACAAGAAAGAGGTGGCTCCGAATCACGACGATAAACAAAATACGTCGGCCAAAGCACGACCGCGAAAGTTGTACACGACGATGCTGACGAAGTGTGATTGCATGGTACGAGCCGATGACACTTACGTTAAGGCAGACTTTAAAACCCTTTTAACCAACCCTAGGGGCCAAATTCTTCTAGAGGCCTTAGCTAGGCTCAACAAAGACCTAGCCAATGTGGGTACCAAGAGTACCTACCATAGAAACGGAGCGGAATCGATCATCGATATAACATTTAGCAGTCCTGGGCTGATGAGGAATTGGAGGGTGGATAATGGCTACACTCATAGCGAACACTTGGCGGTTCGATATTGTATCGTCAACAATACAAGGCAGAGTGCGAAAGGAGGAGCATCCACTCCATTCGTCCACCAGATGGAGGACGTCCTACTTTGATGTAGAGACTTTTAAAGAGGCGCTTGAGAGGGAACGAAATTTACGCGAAACTCAGGAACCTTGCGGCGACACTTACACGAGCGTGCGATGCGACCATGCCGAGGAAGTCACACCGAGGAATAGAAGATCGCCGGTGTATTGGTGGACGGAGTCGATTGCCGACCTCCGAAGAACATGCCTCCTCGCAAAACGGAGGGTGCAAAGGGCGCGGTCAGACGCCAAGAGAATCGAGTGTAGAGGGCGCTAGTCGCCGCGAAGGCCGCACTAAAGAGGGAGATAAAGTCCAGCAAGCGAGCCTGCTTCGAGGGTCTGGCGGCTCCAACCCGAGCGTTTCATCAGAGCTGCTGCAGGTGATCGTTGGGGGACTCTTTCCGACCCGACTCCATGCCCCCGCCACCGTAGATTTGTCCCATGACCAGCGTTCCAGTTTCCCAGACCTTAACGCTGTCATAGCGACGGAAGAGTGGATGGCTCCGCCGAACACCCGTGACCACGTGGGCCGGCGACGAGGCGACGGTGACGAATGAGGAACTCATTGCAAAATGTTCAGGATGTTCTGAAATGTTCAGGGTGGTGATGCAAAAGTGTCTGGACGAGGGCGTCTTCCCGGACGCCTGGAAAATTCAGAACCTTGTGTTGCTACCAAGAACAGGGAAGCCACCGAGAGATCCATCGGCATATAGACCTATATGTCTGTTGGATACAGCGGGTAAGGTGCTCGAGAGGGTAATCCTCAACAGACTGACAACGTACACGGAGGGTATAGACCCTCACACTCCATTGGCATTGTGGAGAGATGGATGAGCTCCAGGCAATGGAGCTAGCCCACCATAAGACTGAAGTCACGGTGGTGAATAATAGGAAATCGGAGCAACATGCGACGATCAGTGCAGGTAACTGCACGGTGGAATCGAAGAGGTTCGCGAGGTATCTTGGGATTATGGTCGACGATAAGCTGTCCTTTGTCAGCCACGTCGATTACGCTTGCAAGAAAGCCTCAATGGCTATATCGGCATTATCCCGCATGATGTCGAATAGCTCGGCGGTGCAAGGGAGTAAGCGTAAACTTTTGGCCAGTGTCGCCCTGTCCATACTTAGGTACGGCGGACCGGCATGGATCACCGCCTTGAGTACCAAGAGCTACGTAAGTAAGCTGAGAGTACGCACAGGCTTATGTGCCTAAGAGTGGTTAGTGCATACCGAACGGTATCACGCGACGCGGTCTGCTTCCTAGCGGGGATGATGCCAATAGGCATGGTCATAAAAGAGGACGTAGAGTGCTTCGAACAACGTGGAACAAGAGGTATTCGGAAGACAACTAGAGCCGCATCCATGGTTAAGTGGCAAAGGAATGGAACAACTCCACCAAAGGTCGGTGGACTTCCACTTAACGCAGATATTGTCCGGCCACGACTGTTTTAGACAATACCTGCATAAATATGGGCATGCACAGTCCTCCGCATGCAGCGAGTGCGCGGGAGTCGAGGAAACTGCGGAACATGTGTTCTTCGCATGTCCTCGCTTCGACGGCGCGAGATCCGGCACGATTGCCGTAAGCGGTCACGACACGACTCCGGACAATTTGGTCCCGAGGATGTGCCAGGACCGGGACGTCTGGGACGCGGTATGCGTAGCAGCCTCCCAGATCGTCCTCGATCTCCAACAAAAATGGCGAAACGACCAAAGGCAGGTCGCGGGGACCACCTAACTACTGTAGCCCTGAGTAGTTAGACGCAGTGGGTGCTGAACAAGCACAATAGCCCCTCCCCGAAGTAATACCGAAAGGTGGTTCCGGGGAAGGTCCAGGACTTAAGGCACGGATGGGTTTTTAGTGGGCCGAGGAGTTGGCACCCTCATCCCCACACCCTGAGTTCTTCACCCTGCAGTCTTTCCATCCCGTCTAAAAAAAGACTTTAAACAGCTTTCTGGACAGGAATTTTATACGGCAACCGGACGAAGAAAGGTGGTAGATATTTCAAGCACATTAAACTGCCAAAGTTCGCGAAGAAATATCTGGTGTGGCAGGCTATCTGTACCAGTGGCTTGAAAGGAAACTTTGATCGATTCACACACATTACTGTTTGACCAAATTTTGATTGGATTAGTTGGCGAATACTTTGTGGGAATGTAGAAAATAGTGCAAAGAATGAAGAACGGTTGAAGTTGGCAACCTTGTTTTCAACGTGCATGGGCAAAATCGGAAAAGCAGAATGCCTAGCTGAGCAACCTCAAGAGTGTTGACGGTGCCGGGCTCTGAGCCTGTACTCACTCATCCATTTACTGCAGGGAGTCGTGAGAGTCGTTATTCGATCTGATATGAGAGTTCTGATGTATTTGCGACTATTACAGCATTTTTTTCGAGAATATTGCTAATATTTAACGTTCACGCTCACGGATGATGAACTAGTGCAGCTCGGTTTTTATCTAAATTGAAAACTTTAGTTTCACCTCTTTCAATACATTCTAAATCCTTTATCATTCTCCCAAAATATGAGCTCATTTTGTTGCTAACTTGAACCAACAATCAATATGCAACTTGAATTGAAATTGGTTCACTGTTGTAGAACCCCTAGGTCCGCATTGCACCTTGCAATAATTCTTGCGCTTTTCGGTACTAGTATCTTTGTTGTTGTTTTGATTCGCTTTGTTATTTTGACACAATACTTGAGGGTGTTTTGCTGGGAGTTACGTTATTAGGGGCGAATCATTAAGCTTGGGACCGAGCTTTGTACCGGTGTGCTAGTACTTCCTGAGCCAAGAAATATTTTAATTTTTTTCATGGTTATACACCCGATGCTTAAACTGCACTTGTTCTTTGAAGATTCTATTCGACAATTGTCGACTCCTCAAGTGAGAGCGACTTATTCAAATCATTCAACTCGCAGAATAGACTTAAATGCATTTATACACATTTCCCTCCCGAATAGATATTCGATTGTGTTGGAAAAAGAACTCTGAACCTCTGGATAGGAAAATCGACGCATTTAACGACTATGACGCATTTAACAAACTATTGTCCGATTTCATGATGAATTCCAAAAACAAGGATAACTGATACAAAAATCAAGAATATGAAAATAACATTTAATTATGGAAAACTGTTCTTGAATCTAAAACTCGAAAGTGACTACAAATATTTTTAGAATTAGCTACTCACCGGGAATGAATTGGTACTCATCAGTTGTTTCATACTTGTTCCGGCACTGTACCTGCCAGTGCAGGAAGAAATCTCCTCCGCCTGTCTGGGAAATGCTCACTCCTCCAAGTAGACTATTGGGACCACCTGAGTCCTTTACCGTATTGTCCAAGAATGGTTGCCCATTGCTTCCATTGAGAATCGTAGTTTGCGAATAGTAGTAGATTGGGAATCCTGGACCAGTATTGTACTTTACCATGAAATCTGTGACATTATCATGATCGAAATGCCCAGGCACGATCGAGCTGACACTCTCGGAATCTACAAAGAAAATGTTCATATTCATTGTTGAACTCTGTCGACCACAACCCAACCCGCACTACCTGAAATTGTATACGACCACAACTGTTTCTTACTAACTCCATCGAATGCGTAGATTGTCGAATTGAATGAATTCACAACGATATCATCCACCAAGTCACCGTTGATGTCCGTCAACACGGCTGGCACCATGAAACCGGACGAATTGATTCTTATAACCGGAACAAAATCCTTCTCGCTGTTAAACTTCATCAAACTCTCCTGATTTAGCGTGTAAATTCCACCCGCTGAATTCTGTCCTCCTGTGACCAACAGAAACTGCTCTTGAACCATCTTTGCTCAGCAACACCTGAATCGGCACAAACATCTCCTCCCGGTATGGAGTCGGAATGCTCTTCAGAATAATTCCCGAAGCTCCGGAAATAAGTTTGATGTGTCCACCATGCGCTCGCAACGATTCCTCCAGATGGACCGCCAAAACATCCGCGATGCCATCATTGTTCATATCCCGCACTACGTTGATTGTGTACAGATCTATGCTCGTATCCGAATAGCTCTCCAAATCCGAGTAGTCCTTCAGCTCCCAAAGAATGTTTCCATCCCGTCCATTAACTGCGAGGATTAGTCCTCCCCTCCCAGCAGCCACACAATCATTCTGCCCATCCGCATTGATATCTATTGTACACTTCAGCGAAAAATAGTGAACGATGTCCATTTCTGCCACAACGTATCGCCATTGACCCCATTCAGTGCCAGCAAACCCCTCCACACATCCGTCAAATTCGTCTTCAGCGAGGTGCACCTCGGTATAAATCCATGCGTATCATCGATCATCTCATCAATTCCGTAGCCAACGATCACATCCAGCACTCCATCTCCGTTGACATCCAGTTTCCGCAGTGGGCTTTCACTGTTCACTCTCGCCACAACTCGGGACCAAACCTTTTGCACCGTGATGCGAGTACATGGCACGATTTCCATCGAGTCGTTAACCGAATCGAGTCCGTTGTAAAGAAAATTGTTGAACTTGTCCCGAATCATGAAGGGAGAATCCTTGTGGAACCAGACTTTGATCTTCTGCAGTGGCTGAGGAAAAGCCGTCAGTAGGAGCGCTGCCAAGACGATGAGACCTAGTGGAAAAAGAGAGTGTTAAAATTAATTCTCGTTATAGAGTCTTGACTCAGCCTCATATACAACAATCGATTACATTTTTTATTATTACTCATAATGTATATGAGATGGAAGCAAAATTTTACTAGCTATACACTTGCTAATATATGTCTAACAAGCCGTCTGGTGGTATTTTCCAGGAAAAGTTACACAACTCATTTTGTAAAGTCAGAAACTTTCGAAGAATATGGATGTAATGTCGGTCTTTAAGTACCAAATTGGGTCTAACCATGGATGCAAGTTCGTCCCATTCGATAGAGTTGTTTTTAAAGGTTGTCTATGTACGATTAAATGTTGTCTATGTAGGACTATAGACACTCAAGTAATAGACCGGACAACGTGCCGCCATGTTGTATCCAAAACGAACATTTCCTCGCATTTCCCATACGATTTGACAGTTGTTTTGGATACATCAGCTGTGCCAGACTCACGTTGTCCGGTCTATTACTTGAGTGTCTATATGTAGGACAGGCCATTGACAAGCCTATATCAATAGCAGTGATTGACAGTAGACAGGATGTACTGGGCTCAAATTGATTTGGGCCTGCTGTCACCTGTCAAATAGTAGTCCAATCATTTGTTTTGGTTGTTTGTTTTGATGTGAAACACCACACAAAGCGACCTTTCTGCTTTGTTTTGCGTGGACAACGCAAACGAGCAACAATTAACAAAACGTAAACGAGTAACAACAGACACAACTTACAATGTTGACATTATGTTGACAGCTGAGCTTGCTGAGATGTTGTCTACGTGAAAAAGTGGTCCTTGCCATAGGCCTGATCTAGGAGCTAGGCTAACATTATATCCCGTTACCCTACGTAAATGTTATAATGTTATTTGTGCTATCCGCATTAGCATATGTAGAAGACTAGTGCTAAATAGCCGTATAATGGATAGTGCGTCTCCATGCATAGACAACATTTTCGAGCTTCACTTGGTACCTAGTTTACGGTTGTTCCGTGGTTGTACTTCGTGGTTGAAAACAGAGATTAACTTCTGTGTAAAATATTGAGGGTTATTCCGAGAGTCGAAGTGACGTTTGTCACTTGGTGAAGTGAGAAAAGTCACCTGCAGTGACGTGACTCTCCATTTGATTTGACAGAGTTGCGCTTTGCATGTTGCATGTTTCCGGAAGATGAGAAGTTTGGGTATTTAACCCAGAGGGCTTGAGACACAGTCACCCCAGTATTATGGACCAATAATTGTTGATATTAAATAAAATGCAGTTGCTTACAGCCATATTCGCAGCTATCAAAATTGTATTTGAAGGCTACCAGTTACTTTTTTTTTTTGTTAATTGTAATAAATAAACAAAATACATCAACGACTTCTATGCAGATAGAAAATCAACGTTTGACAGATGACGAGGAACCGATCATCGTACATGGCAGGATTGCTACGATCAATGTGGATAACGAAACAAAGAAAGAGATCCTGAACATTTTTGGTCCTTCACTCCCGGCGGTGCTTCACTCCCAGCAGCAGGTACGAACGTCAAGCCCAGTGTGAAACCATTGTTGCCTCCTGATCCTGAACATTTGGTCCTTCACTCCCGGCAGGTACGAACGTCAAGCCCAGTGTGAAACCATTGTTGCCTCCTGATCCTGAACACAAGGAGTGAAGATAAAAACCGCTATCGTTGCTAGCGAGCACGTCAGAGCTAACTCCAATAAGAAAGGAACGAGTTGTAAAGGTCGTGCTGAAGCACATTAAATGAAAAGAAAAGTGTAAGCCTCAGTGGAAGAGTGAAGAAGAAGGCGAAGAATCAAGAAGAATCGGACATCTTAAAGATTACGAGAGTTTACGGCGTGGTCGGTCGCCTACGGTACGAGCTGTTTCAATTACGGTGCGAAGTGTGTGAAAGCGTGGTGGAGACGAGAGGGGCCTCCAATAGCCGACCAAGGAGAAGGAAGCGAGAGGTAGGAGATAAAACTTGGGAAAGTGGGAAAGTGCGGCATAAGGCAAACACTTCGGCAGAAATAGTCCTGGAGGAAAGTGGCAGTGGATCTGGGGGCGGTCAAAGGTTGTGTCTCTGGTGTCCCTTGAGCGCAGTTTTCAATCGCATACGCCGACCCTGAGGCAGTGTAGAAGGGGGTCTCATAAGTGCTGGGTAAGTAGCCCTTCATTAGTTACATTTTCAAAGTTCGAAAATGCTCTGTTTTACAAGCCTACTAGCGCCACGTAAAGAGAGCCGAACTTTTCGATAGTTCTTGGCCTTTTGAGCAATTTTACCGAAGGTGTGAACGATCTAAACCCATTCATAAATCTCTCTTTTGCATGCCCACCAGCGCCACGTAGAGACTTCTCTTACGAATATTCCAGATCTTTTAAAGATCGTCAAATGGTTATTTACAGCACAGAGAACAGACTTTGATGTCCATATACCTTTTCTTGAAAAACGTGTGTAAAAGTTTATATGGGCAGCCGGTATAAAAAGTAAGTGCAGAGAAAAACAATCAAAACTTTTCAGGTTATGTGCTAGGCTTTGTATTGATAAACATTGACATGACAGTTATCGCACAACTGCAGCGCCGCCTACCAGGAGCATAATGACATATATTTGAAATGTCGGTTTAAAGTTTTACACAAGTAGCAGATCGAAGATGAACGTCTGTTCTCTGTGTTTACAGTATTGGACAAAACATTTCCAACCAGTCAATCCCAATTATGAAACTCTACATTGAAGGTTTATAAAAAGTCAATTGGAAGAAAAATGTTTTTTAGTTT
This sequence comes from Aedes japonicus, assembly GCA_034211315.2. Classification (NCBI taxonomy): domain Eukaryota; kingdom Metazoa; phylum Arthropoda; class Insecta; order Diptera; family Culicidae; genus Aedes; species Aedes japonicus. The sequence continues at coordinate 60,711 of JASCZW010002348.1, read as the reverse complement.
GTAGAAACAGCACTTTTCATCTTTATAATAACAAAAAAAAACATGATTCATTCATAAACATTCACGAAAAAAAAGTCAATATTTTCCTCCTGGACAAAACAAGTGCAACTTCGCGTGTTGTTTACCAAATTCAGTTTGGCTTTCAACATTTCGTAGTGAATCCTTTATTTCCAATTACGGCCTTGCATCTGCGAGGCATAGACTCGATCAGCTGGTCAATGAAGTTTTGTGGAATTGCTGCCCAAGCCTTTTGGATTTGTGCAAACAACTGATGCTTATTTCGAACACCTTCACGATCAATTCGCTGATTCACGATCTCCCACAGGTTCTCGATAGGGTTCAGATTCGGAGATTAGGGCGGCCAATCCATCACCATTGTTTGGTTATCCTTAAACCACTGTTTGACCACTTTGGCGGTGTGCTTGGGATCGTTATCTTGTTGGCATATCCATTTTAATGGCATATTCCATTCAGAATAACATCTTTCAGGATGTTATTGTACATTGAACGGTCCATGATTCCATCGATTCGATGAATTGGACCAAGGCCGTTCGCAGAAAAACCTTCACATTGCCTCCGCCATGCTTCACCGTCTTCTGGCAGTACCGTGAATCTAAGCGTTCTCCAGCAGGTCAACGTACACGGCAAATCCCGTCGCTTCCGTAGATGTCGAACTTCGACTCATCAATGAACAGAACCGTTCGCCATTTCTGCGTATCCCAGCCAATATGAGATTGAGCAAACAGGAGTCTTTTTTTGTTGTTCCTAACTGAAATCAGAGGTATCGGCAGGGCATCGAGAGAACAATCCGGCTTTAACGGCACGTCTCCGGTCCAATACAGATAACTGTAAATCCGTTTGCACCTTGAAGGAAGATTTGGAAGGACCCTTCTTAATGCATCTGTAGATCATAGAGTCCGCTCTTGACGTGGTGGACCGTGGTCTTCCACCTCTATTGTCCACAGAAATCTTCCCGGTTGTACGAAATTTTGAGCACAGTCTTGAATCGGTCTAATTGTCACAAATCGTTTTTTGTGACATTCCGCTCTTGTAATAATCGATTATTTTCTTTCGTAGTTCCAATCCAAGACTGTCAGGAGGCATTTTGGTGTCTAATAACATAAATATAAGGAACACATGAGTATTGACCTTTCTCAATGTTTATCATGCAATACACTGATAGGCAAAATAAAATGCCCACCTCTTCGTTTTTTCAATTTCTCTCATTTACTTGGTTCAAATTAAAGTAAACACAGTGTAGTTTTTTTTTCTTATTTTATTTTATATATTCTTTTTAAGTTTCACTTATGGAATACTGAAAAAAAGGAGTTTTACTTAAAGAAAAGAAAATCAATTTGTGTTGAAAAAAAAACAGTGACAAAATAAAGTGCCCACTTCAAAAATCGATATGTTTTTGATAAGTTTCCATTGGAAGACCCCTCGATTGTTTGTGTTTTGATATTTTGACATGTTTTGAAGCAAACGGCTCAACCTGGTGCATTTGTATACGTGATCGCATTTGATTCAATTGAAAAAAATGGAGAACGCAGTGCTTTCGAAAGCAATTCCCTTGTGTACCCGAAAATTGGTCGTTCGTGATGTGCAAAACGGTGAATCGCACCGGGCTGTCGCTAAGAAGTACAGTATCAGTAAGGCAGCGGCAATTCTTCTGAAGCTTAAAACGTTTGGATCAGTGGTGGATCGCCCTGGCAGAGGCAGGAAGCGGAAAACGGATGCGAGAACTGACACCAAGATCATGCGCGAAGTCAAGAAGAACCCGAAGGTAACTGTCCGCGAGATCCAGGAAACCCTTCGGTTATCAGTTTCCGGTCGAACTGTTCGGCGCCGTCTCCTAGCACAGGGGTTGAATAGCAAACTTGCCCGGAAGCGCCCATTTATCAGCAAGGCAAACAAGGCCAAACGGCTTAAGTTTGCTAAGGAGCATGCTGATAAGCCCCTAGAGTTTTGGAAAACGGTTCTCTGGACGGACGAATCAAAGTTCGAGCTGTTTAACCGAAAGCGGTGGGTTCGTGTTTGGTGCAGATCGGGAGAGGAGCTTCAGGAGCGCCGATGAATCATGGACGAGGAAATGTGATGGTCTGGGGGTGTTTTTCGTGGGGTGGAGTGGGAAGCATTGTAAAAATCGATGGGATAATGACGGCAGATTCATACATCAACATCCTGCGAGAAAATCTGGAGGTTTCGCTGATCCAGACGGTCCTTGAAGAGAAGTTCGTATTCCAGCAGGACAACGACCCGAGGCATACTGCCAAGAAGACCAAGTCTTTCTTCCGGTCTTGTCGCATCAAACCGCTGGAATGGCCTCCTCAAAGCCCGGACCTCAATCCCATCGAGAATTTGTGGGCAATTCTCGATGCCAGGGTTGACAAAACTGGTGTTGCTAATCAAAATAACTATTTTGAAGCCCTGGAGCGCGCCTGGGAAGAGCTAGATCCACAGCACCAAAAGTACCTGGTCGAGAGCATGTCGAAGCGCCTGCAGGAGGTCCTGAAGGCCAAAGGAGGACACATCAATTATTGAAATGCTTTTATTTTACTTTAATTTATGTTTTTTGTAGCCTGAATGAAGTGGGCACTTTATTTTGTCACTGTTTTTTTTTTCTTTAAGTAAAACTTCTTTTTTTTTGCAGTATTCCATGAGTGAAACTTAAAAAGAATATAAAAAATAAGATAGTAAAAAAAATACAGTGTTTTTACTGTAATTTGAACCAAGTAAATGAGAGAAATTGAAAAAACGATGAGGTGGGCACTTTATTTTGCCTATCAGTGTATTTACCTTTTTATGGTACAATAACGCAAGTAAGAACACTTTTGTTAACAAACGAAACCTTTTCCACATTTTTTTAAACACATCTAGAGGAATAATCTAAGAAAGCGAGAAGTTGCACTTGTTTTGACCAGCGCAAAATGGCTCTTGTCAACAAAACACTGCCGGTGAACTGTCAGGTGACAGCTGATTACTGAAATAATCATGTAGCAAACATCTAGACTCCTGAACCGTCAACTGCAGTAACTTGCTCGATTTCGAAACATTGAAGTTTACTGATGCTTTTTATGATTGAGCAATTTGAGTTGCACGTGTTTTGTCCAATACTGTAGGTACATATCTGTCAATTTCACAGTACATATTTGAATTACTCCTGCGCTAAAACTGACCGGCTTGACGTGCCGCAAGGGCTCAGTAGGGATTCCTTTTCAAGAAGCCAAGAGTCAGTTCTATTGTGGTTATATCACAATAAGGGAACGTCCATTAATTACGTCACGCAAAAAGTAGCTATTTATCACCCCCCCCCCCCTCCCCTGGTCACTTTTATTGTATGGACCTTAAATTTTTTTTATGTGGATCGTCACGTTCCATAGCCACCCCCCTCCCCCCTTACTGCATGACATAATTAATGGACCATCCCTAATTAGTTTTTCTACTATAGTTATCTACACATTTTTTTAGATCGATCGAAGTGTGCCTTGCTCAATGATGACAGCAAATATTTTACCTGCCGTGAAAATTAAGAATTTACTTCTGATTTATCGTGTTTTTAGTTGTTTTGATTGACGTTTTGTAAAATATTTTGGTGACCGAGTTCGCGTAGTGTTAAATTGTCGAATTGTTCCGTCCTCGGGGCAATGAAAAGTGCGAAAAAATGATCCGGATCGTAGGCGCATGGCAGGCGAGCTTAAGTTACCGATCGATGCGCATAGCAAGATGCTAAACTGAAGATTTTCACCGGTGGAGAAAAAGTGTGTGTGTGTGTGTATGCTTTCCGGGAGGAATTCACAGAAATAAGGCTGCGTTGATTAGCAACGTGCCTGAGCTTTGCTTCTGTGTTTGTTTTAAGCACAAAGATTGAAGAAGGTTATTTCGAGATAGATACGATTCTATTTTCGTTCGCGTGCAATGCCATATGGGTTTGGATAGGCATCATCTAGATACTTTGGAAAAAGAAGAACGCCAACCAAAGGATTTTCAGACAATTGAGAGGTGGTATGTGCTCTCAAAAACAAGGAGCGAAACAGGTAATTGTTATCCTTTTTGTCCCCTGAATTATATGAACTATATTATATGATCACATCACTTATCAAGGTGAATCCTAATCTTTTTAACCCTACCCTACTTACATAGAAAAACTTCCTTCCTGTGAACTTTGTGGGGATGCAGAGGTAAACACGGTCCCTTAAACAGCAAAGGTCACACTAACTTTCCTTCCCTATTGCCACCTGATTTCAAGGACGTAGCCGGCGCCGTGATTGATTATTAAAGAAATTGAGTCACTGAAACGTGTACAGTGAGAATGACCGGTTACTCCCAGCCGCATTCAGTTGATTGGTTGTGCAATTTAACTGATTCTGATCAATCACGGAGTAGCAACAATTGATACGTGCAGTCAGTCAATCTAAGCTAAGCTAAGCTATAGTTATCTACACATTTTTTTAGTATTTCAGCATGAAGAAGCTTGTTGGTGTAGCCTGGACAATTATATCAACTTGACATTAGGGAAGTGAGTGGCTGCAAATTAAGATTATGTTCAAGCAGGGTATACTTTTCGATTCTCATTTATATACACTGAAAATTAATTTTAGTTTACATTACGAAATCGAAGGTAGAACTAACAAATCTATTCGTTGTTTTCTGAAACGAAACTGTATTGTACTTATTATGAAGATACATTCGTAATGAATGCCACACACGCAACTGTCAAAAGCACGAAGCTTTTGTTGGCACAGAATGAACATTCGTACATTGTACGTGAACAATACAAAGAGCTACGTATATTTGTGCACAAATTAAAAAGAAACGTCTCTCTGGTGGTAACATGCAGGACTGATAGATCTACTTTATCGACTCGAAATGTAGTTGACAAAAAACATCAACCAAGTGGAGTTGTACAGCGTCTTTGTAATGTTTTTGACATGGGATTCGAACCTGAACTTTTTGAAAGTGCTGATTCTGAATCCGTGGTTGATTTCACTAGGCAATGCTGACTCGTGAGAACATGTTTGATTAATGAGCTACAGCACTCTAATTTTTATTTTGGGAAAGATAAATTATTCTCGCCCATACCAGCAGCATCACCATCATACATGAGTGCGGTATAACAGAGAAGCGATTGGCTGCTCTTCACGAAATTCATTTGAACTACTTTGAAAGTGGACCTATTTCCGTCAATAATCGCTATAAGTTAACCGTATTCAAACCAAATAACTTGACAGTTTGTACATGATCTGTGTATCTATGCTACTATACATGTTCAATAAGTCAGTTGTTTTGTATAAATACGGCTGAGTAATATCGATTTTTGATGAAAATAGGTCCGCTGCCGAAGTAGTGCCGCACCCTACTCAGATTGTTGCAAAGCTATTTATCAAGACAAGTGATTTCCACTTTAGCAAGGATTTTTCTAAATTCACTCTTCACCATACTCATTTAGATTGTTGATGAAAAATCCCCTACACCCTTAAGGCTTACACAATGGATACGTTTGCGTTTCGTTGACGTAAATTTGACCTTTGGGAAAACTGTCAAAAACACTCAAACGCAATCAATTGTATCCAGTAATTATGAAAGCCTGTTTGTTTACAAATTATTTCGAAACACGTTCAACTTTCTATTTAGATCCATCTCAACCATGTGTTCTTAGATTAAATTGCTTTGGAATTAGCTCAAAATCAACAAAATTGAATTGCCAAAAATTTACCTTATGTTCGGTAAATTTTTGGCAATTCAATTTTGTTGACTGTCAAAATTTCGTTAAAATTTTCAAATTGGCTAATAATTTCTAAGTACGTATAGATAAATATTTGTTAGGGGGTAAATCCAGAGTAATCTCAAACATTAAACCGTAATGCACCACCATCCATGCTCTACAATAATTGCAGTAATAATTAATGCTGTTTAATTCTTCTTCTCCTTCCACATAGCTGTCCCCCACTTCATTATCATTATGTCCTTGAACCTATCGTCGAGGGACGAAGGATGGCAAAATTCATCATTCAACCACCTTTCAAACTAATACTCACCAATGAGAACAGTGATGGCAGCTAATCCATAACAGAATGGCTCGCAGCAATTCCAGCAACGCCTCCTTCGATACTTCTTCAGAATCGGGCTTGACGTACCGCAACTTGTTGATTTGCTGTTCAGGCCTCCTCGGTGCCTGGGTGCCATCAGGGGTCGCTTAGCCCCGCGGTCTTCGTACGTCCGACAAGTGCGGCCATCCCGGATGAAAACCTCATCCTCGACGTCGTCACTTAACTCCTCATCCATACTAAGCGACACACTGTCCCGTACCACCAGCTTGTCCGACGGCTGGTACGGCTTCATCTTTTTACGTATCAGATCCAGCGTTGCAGCTGCAGCCTCCTGCCTCTGGTCCGATCTGGCCGATAAATGTACCAACTGGCCCAAACGACCAGCACCTTGCCACAGGTGCTGCAACGTAGTGTTCGTTTCTGAGACGCAGTTCCACACAGTTCAACAAAAGATTCAATTCCCTGCACACCGCAAGTTTCCACACTCTGCTTCTACTCGTCCTTTACCCGAGAGAATGGTTTTCCAAGGAAATATGGTTGAAAGCTCAATTTTCCGCTCCAGTTGTTATGCTTCAACTAATTACCACTGTCCGAGCATTGATGCAAAACACTGTATGTCTAACCAGACCGAGAAAGCTCAATTTTTGCGAACCATATGTGAACACAATTTTCTTCTTTTTTTTTCCTCAACGAGGTTTAATTACGCGAGTAGTTGCGCTGGAAAAATCCCTCTGACGAAGCACTTTCATCAAACATCCTATCTATCAGGAACAGAAGCACTTGTCTTTTGTCGACCACCTGCTGGTCAGTGCACACCTTCAAACACACCTAAACGAACGCTTGCTAAATAATCGATTTCTCAAAACTACACAACAAGCAGGAATCTAGAGTCGAAAACAAAACACTATTTTTCACCAAACACACTTTGATAATGAAAAAACTGTTTTCGCACTTTTCATACACCAGCTTTTCCCGTACCATCTCACCTCATTTAGGGGTGATGAACAGGCCAAGAATGACGTTCGTAGATGTCGCGTGAACTGAAGCAACCTAAGAACTAGGAAAAACTCACCACACCACCCAACAGCTGAACAGTAGGCGATGATCGATAAGGAGTGAGTGGGTGTATGAAAACGGAAGGAAAACTACTTCATGTAGATAACGGTGCATTCACCACGAAAGAAATTTCCGCAAGGTAGAGGGGAGGATTGTTGATACTCAAAATAATTGTTGCTCTTCAGGTTAGAACGGTGTCTATCCGGTGTCTAACTTAATGGAACCAATGTAGAAGGTGGATCGATGTTGAGATTGCTTCTATTCACTTGCAAGTTGTTTGAACGGTACTCAGATTAACAGGACATGGAGTGAAGCAATTTATTTGAACCGTGTGTATGCGCTCTTTGGGTTGAAACGTGTGACATTTCCCTGTTTGTTACCAATTCTATTTCGCGGAGGATGAAGAAGTTAGTTCTGCGCATGTGACCATGCTCTGTATGGAACCAGATGGCTTCATGCCTTGTACGTAGTAGGGTTGGTTTGTTAACAGATGGAGCCAGGAGACATTTCTAAAATAATGAATTCCAAATAATTAATGCCACTGTAGCAAATTGAGAGTGTACCAAGGTGTAGCCAAATAAGGGTATTCAATCAACATATTTGATACTAGTTTGGAGCTTGAAGTGAGAATGCGCCCAAATATTTGTTTGAGAAGATAAATTAAGAGTGGGCACGGTATTAAGCTTATCACGTCTGGGTTTGGTAGTGTGGCTTTTGAAAATGTGGTAGTGCGTTCTTGACGAAACTGCTGTCCAAGGGATTGATAATGTTGAGAAAACTTTGAGGTTATGTTTGAGAAGGCAATTATTAATGTATTAACCCATTTCCGTCCGCTGTTGCGTATACGCAACAGTGGTTTTGAAAAATTCGTGTATGCATGTACGTTGAATACGATCAAAACAAATTAGTTTGTTTGAAAGGTATATCCTTTGGCTATCTTACTGACTGTGTTCACACACACCAATAGAAAAAAAAAACACACAAATTGCATTTTATGAGTTGGTACATGTCTTATGGACACAATTTCAATCATAAACTAGAAGTTACTGGTTATATTTTTTGTCGTTTCACAATGGGAATATTTTCACAAAAGGCAAAATATTATTTGTAGCTAGTTAACCATCCATTAAGGTGTGGCTGAGTGTGTACCATTTGAGCTTAAAATGTATGTTGCATTCTATTTGTCGAGCAATGCGCCAGTGTTGCGTATACGCAACATGCTGTCACGGTGTTCCTAAGCGTCAAAAAAACCTCTAAAAATGCTAAATTTCATTAATGCATCCACAAGACTTATATTTTGATACGATATCGTCGAAAAAAAATGTTTCGTGGAAAACGGCGAAAATGGGTTAAACGTCACTAAGATTAATAATTGCACCATTTTCAAAACGCTGTAACATTTTACCTATTTGGTAAATTTTAATGAAATGTTTGGGTGTATTGTTTACACTGTGTGTGTTTTATCGTGAACTTGTAGTTTGAAAATGTAGTCGAAGAAACAAGAAGTACGTGAGAAAATCTTATACACTAACCTCAACAGCAGATATCTTTTGCACCGAGGGATCGGAAAGATCTTGAGAACCGAATAATCAACTATTTTTCGTGTTATAAAACGTTTCGGAGAACGGTTAACTGTCGATCAAAAGCAAATGAATGGTAGAAAAGGTGTTCCATGTAGTGTTAAGGATCACAAGCGCGTGTTGCTACGTTTGAAAGCAGCAACAATTCCTTTGGGGATGTCACGAAAAAACAGCATACCTTCTTACTTTATGCCTCCTTTCCAACACTAGAGGTTGCATAGGGCCAACTATAGAGCTATGAAAGGCTGCCGTCGGTTTTTGCCAATATACTTATACAGAATATACAAGTCCTACGTTTATTAAAGCTTCTTCAAAAATCCTTCGACGCCCTGCCTGGTGGCCTTGCAGCAGTTGTCCGGAACTTTAGCCAATACCCTCTGGCCAAGCTAACCAAAAAAAGAAAGATGTCGACATGTTCTTCAACTCTTTCGTGGCCTTGGGGATCAGCTACTTCTCGGCTTTATCCAAGATAATATTAGAGTAGATCTGAGTTAGATTCTGTTTGAGGTTCGCAAAATCGTTTTCTTTCTGTATCCGCTGGGGGACATTGGACGGTTCTTATTAAAACGTTAATCTTTATCCGGCCAATTTCTTCCAGTGATCAAACTGTGGTCACTTCGCATATCTCCCCGTTCATCTCACACCCGAAGGAAAGAACACCGGCTTGGACATTCCCTTCTCGCTGATCATCAGCAACAATGTCCGGGAAATTGGTGTGGGACGTCAACGTTTTCCTTCTTGGTTGGGGAAATAAAGTACCCGATCCCTTGCCAGTCGTTGCGGTCTAACGTCAAGTAGCTCTCGTCATACACTATGATCACAACTTTGTGCTTCGCCGGAACGATGTTTTTCACCAGCACCTTCATCCACTTCTTATGAGCAATACTCAGACGGCTTCGACTGACGCTTCCGCATAGCAATATCCATCTTATCCAGATTTGTTATGATCGTTTGAACGGATGCACAAACCTCTCAGGCCAAGGCTCGGAACGATAAAACCACTTTGCCCTCGGTATTCCTCATCAACTTCTGCTGTACGTTACAGTCGTGCAGCACGGATCGGGTGGCCGGATCCAGGCTTCCGTTCGACGCTTTCGCTGTAGAAGGTAGAAATTGTTGAAAATGCCAGATCTGTTATTTTAGGCTGACGCAAAGTACCTCACGATGTTGTACTTCTTCACTCCGGTGTGGAGCTGGCAGTACGACCAAACCATCGAGCATAGTTGCTTTACTGTTTTCGCCATGGCTGTTGCAAATCATCTGATAACGCTGTGTTCTTTTTTTTTGTAAACAACAGGGTTGCTACGATTGACGATAACTGTAAGTGATATAATTAATATAGAATTTTGCAAAATGACGTCACTAGTGAACGTGTGGTTCATCCTGATGAATGGAATTCATTTTTGACAGGTATTCGTGGTTTGTTTGTTTTCGAATTCAAACAGATGAAATAAACAAACCACGGACTCCTGTCAAAAGAAATTCATCCGATTCATTTTGCGAGGTGTAGAAAATCTAAAGACTGTACCCGAAAAAAATGAGTCGAAAGGATTAGCTTGTACCGGTTTAGTGTGTGGGTAAATGTTTATCAAATTTTGACTGAAACTAGACAAAATTTCATCACAATCTGTCAAGTGGTTATCGAGATGGCATCGGAACGAGAGAATATCCACCAAAACATCATGTGAGCCGTTGGAAAAAGTCCCACTGCATTCCACAGTGGTCCCAGTGGGTGAAGACATTCAAGGAGACCTGTGCCAAGAAGAGACTTCGTTTCATCAGCCACACTCGAAACCTTTCGACGAGGCGAACACAAAGCAATTTTCGGGGCAGGAGTTTTACGTTGCCACATCACAATTGGCCGTTCCTGAGAAGGTAAACAAGACGAAGGTGGACAAATTCGACAAAAGGTTATTGATTTAGTAGGGCATTCGTGGGTGTGGAGCCAGCCGTACGTCACGACGGGTACCATGAATGCGCAAATCCTCCGAGATGAGTGCCTCCAGAAGCGCCTGATGCCGTCTCTACGGTCTCATGGCCGCAAGACGCTCATTTGAACGGATTTGCCATCGTGCCACTACGCTCGCTCGGACGATGTTAGACTAGTACAGAGACAACAATGTTGTTATTATAAAAAAAATGATCCAGAATGTGCGCGAAACACCCGCACCGAAGCCAGAAATGTTGGATTCCCTGATCGGTTTTGGGATGTCAATTAGGAATTTGGCGCAGCATCTTATCGCAGCAGGACACGAAGCGCACTTGTCGAATCCAGCGCTTCCTCAAGAGCTCGTAGGCCAACGTGAAGCTACAATGGGCCCAAAGTGAATCTGCGTACCTTTAGTAATTCCATGGAGCCGGTCGATATGTCTTTCATGGTTCAGATTTCAGAATATCATTTGGTCACTACCTTTGCCTGCTGGTCAGTGACCCGAGCCATTCGCGCTTCGTCGTGATTTTTCGGGGCCGTTTTACTCCATTCAAAATGGCCTGGTCTATCGCCACCCCTAATGGACTCCCATCAAATGGTTGTTCGTCCATCTGGTGGTGGGTTTCGTAAGTTTTGGTGGGGTGGATGGCTGCGTTCTACTGTAAGCTCTCCTATCGTTGCCTACCAGGGAGTTTGCTTACTAAAGTAACTTGTGCAACCCATCACCACCCCTACCTGCCATTATTTTTGAACTAACGCGGAACTAACGCGAAAATCTAAAAAACACTCTCCAGTGAGAAGCGGACACTTACAAATAAAATTCCGACCCGTTGTCGGAATAAATTTTGATGGGTACTCCTCGTCGGCAAACAAAGCGGCCAATGTAGGCAATGCACGACTTGGTCGGCAGATCGTAGGCTACTTCGAGTGAACATCACGGATGGTCAAGCATGTGATCAAATAAATCCAACGTTTTGCTGCTGCACGTCCTACTTTCACCAGGATTGGTCCGAAATAATCGACTCCAGCATAACTAAAAGGGCGCACACCTAGTCACAGACGAGCTATTGGAAGCGGACCCATCTTCGAAATCGTTGGACGGGCTTTGTACACTCTGCTCTGTTCGGTGCTTGGAAATGTGAAATCGTAGACGCACCTCATTGACGGCAGTTTCGAAATTCCCGTGTAGAAGCCTCCGGTGATAATCTTCAGGGATGAAGTTGGTAACTTGGTGTTTTCTGGGCAATATTGTGGAAAATTTGACGTCAAGTGCTATTTCCTTCGCTGCAGAAATACGCACGTCAACTCGAAGAATTATATCGTCATCTAACATTGGTGCTAACTTGTACAGTATGCTTGATTTTCAAAACACAATTTGATCGTTGCTTGGTAGTTTTTTGTTCTTCGAAAAGACGGCCACCTCGTCTCGGTAAGACTCTGAACTGAACCAGCCTCCTAATCTGAATCTCTGCTGAGTGTAGTTCCTCCTGTTTGAAGGTTGAGTTCTCATCCTTTTCGCTGAATCCACGGCGTTCCAATCTAGCTTAAAAAAGCATCCATATAGAAAACCGTTCAAACTGTATCGGATTGCTAAGCACTAGATCGTCTTGATGAATGTAACAGGCCATAATTTCGATGCCCTTTATCGGGTTGGGCCACAGTTATTTTTGTACCAAAAGACTTGTACCTAAATTTTGGGCCGTTAAGAAGACCAAACTTCTTAAAACACCTAAAGTATTCGAGAACGAGCTAGATTTGAAGAAGAAGTGAGTACAAGTATCGGAAGAAGTCGACCCCTTTATTACCCAAAACCTTATGAGTGATGTTAAGGGCATTCGGTCATGGGTAAATGATCGAATAATCTAATGAAGTTGAGACCTTATCATAATGTCCAAGTAACAATTTTAGTTTTATTCTAGCCATATAGCGCTTGTCCCGACTTTGTTGATAAAACTACATTCAAAACTGTGTTGTCCACCAACAACTCCTATATACTTCTTTAGAGCCTAAATTTGTACAAAGTGGCCTACTCTATAAACGGCTGTGAAAACAAGTAAATAAAACCATTATAAGACCATAAAGATGTTGATAATGTTCTAGTGAAAGATGTTTTGACCACTTGAGAACCTTCATAAAACCTTTCGGCTGCCATGAAAACCAGCATACGGTCAAACGGCCACAGCTTCACTGTGATATCGTGGTACGTTTTTGTTATTCTGCAATGTTATATTTTCTGCTTTTCTGATTCATTTAGCAGTAAATAATATCTAAGAAAAAAGTTCAAGTGTTGAAGAATATTTTGATTGATAGCAACATATCCAAAATAAGTTAATTTTTTTTACAGCGTACCATGCCTCAAATCATATGAGCATTTAATTTTCTGGTGAGCATTGACACAATAAGATCCGAAAATTATTGCGCCTCGGAAATTATGCAATTTTCCATAACAAAAACAAAATTTAAACATGTATAATCGATAAATTAATCATGACTTTCCTGAAAATTGATGGAATTCCGTAAGGTTATCTAAAAGAATGCCTCAATTGGCCTCCGATCTTCAGTTTATTTGCATCATGTTTAAAATGTGTGGCATCGATCTTTCTACATTTCAATTATTTCTTATATTTCAATCGGGCGATAAGTAAACATCGCAGTTTTGCCAAAAAGCCAGTTTAATTTTGAAATGACAATAGTTGTCTGACAACTATTTGATCATGCTTTTTGACATTTTAAAACCACATGACTTCCCTTAAATCCAATTTGCCGTTTCATGCATTTACTGGAGGCAGAATGGGTTTAAAATGCTTTTTCAACTGACCATAATAAGATACTATGAATGAATCCTAAAACGGCATTTTAACGAGTTCATAAAGTCGAAATAAAACCTTTGATAGAAGTAAAAATAAATTTGAGACAACAAGGTTTTAAGATCGTTGTATACAAGCTGTGTTGGTTTTCGTAAACCTGACTGAAATAAGAAACCTATTGGCATCTCTTGATGCCATATTAAAACCTTACCCTAAATTGATTTCTAGTGATTTTCAATAAACTTTAATAAAGCAGGATGGTCTTAGCGATGTTACTTGAGTCTTGTAGTTTATTCCTCGAAAATTTGAAGAAAATCCGACAAAATATGATTTTTTTTCTTATGTGTCTCATTTTATTCGAGTAGGCTTTACTCCAAAACAAATATTGTTGAAAACTCAATTACCAATTTCGTTAAACCTGGTGTAATATGTCAACAGTAAACAGTTTGCATTCTTCTTTTCCAATCTTTTTGTTTAATTTATGTCAGTTTATTGCATAGCGTTCTCGATGAAATTATAACCATCGGCTATAATTTGACAGCTTCCGGTATTTGCAGCATTTTTTAGTATTAGTATCATCATTTCGAAAATTCAATCAATTCGAACCCAGCAGTCTCCAGCATTGTCTGTTTGTGTAGTTGAACTTTTCGCGCCTCTGAGCACAGCTATAATGAAGGAAAATTTAAAACATCCCGAAGGTTTCACCTCGCAGCTAGTACCTTTTGACTTCTGTTGTATTTCTCAAGGAGCCATAGCGTAGTATATAATCGAGTCATGCCATAGTAATGGCGAGAAGCACCCAACCATGATCACTAGAGTGTCCCAAAATTAAACTATTTTCTCGAAACTGTGTTGCTCAACCTTACACGGCCAGGAAATTTAATTCAATTTTGAGTCGTTTTTGACTCATTTCCACCAAAAGTTGAGTCACTCATATATGAGTAAATAAAAATTCAAAATTCTGGCCGTGTAGAATGAACAATAAGACTAATGAAAACGGAGAGATGAACCAGTCCGAGGCTGGAAATCTCAAAAATCAAGGAATTAAAAAATAAAGAAAAATAGAAGTGAATCTATTACTTCTATTTTTCTTCTTTTTTTTTATTCCTTTAGTATTCTAAAATACTGTTTGGGAAGAAATCTTCTTATTGTTTCTTAGAGTCTAATCTATCATTCTAACGCTAGCATAGTTCCGAGAAAATAAATTTGATTATGCCACACTCTAAAGACCACTTATCGTTGAACGTTGAAATGATGTTCCAAGCAAGCCAAAAAAAAGTCTAACATTCCACCATACACACAGCGATCGTTTGTGAAAGAGTTACATAAAATCCTTCTTATCCCGAACCGGAGATTGTTTGTTAATGTATTTGTGTGCATGCGGCGCATAGTATTCTTAATTATCGACATGTCCTGCCCATGTGATTCGTGGTCCACTCCGTCATTATTTTTACCGTTAGGCGAAGGGATTACCCTCCAAGAGAAGCACGGTTAGTTGGTTCTGGGGAACCATGTCAGTGAAGGAAGAATTTATAAGAGTTTTAAAAATAAAGCAGTATAAGAGGTGGTACGTGTGGTTAGGATTGATTTGAAATGTTGATATCGAGCTGCTATAAACGGTTTTACACCAACATGCATAATAGCGAGTCTTGGTTGATGGTTGGAATAAGACTGTTAGCAGGTTCGAGCTATTAATTGGTTGGTAACATTTGAAATTCAAACGAAGGCAATTTTGATGATCAGCAGTCTTAATCAAATAAGATTGAGAACATATTACAAAGAAAAAAAGTAAATGACAACTGTGGTGCATCGTAAAAGATCCCTTTCAATTCTGATTGTTCATATTGCTTGTTGAATTTTCTTTTCCTGAATGCCCAACCGTTGATTCAAGAACATACATCAGACTGGTCATTTATTAACAATATTCAATTTGCTCGAAGTTGTCAAAACAAAACTAGCACCAAATCTGCAAATCAGTTTGTAATCTTAGAAAAAGTTACAAATCCTAGATGAGACTATAAAAAAAGCTTTAAGTATGAAAACTATCTGAAATCGACAAAGATTTTTCATTAGGGCCTAACTTACAAACCTCAACAACACACAGTGGTCCAGTCAGCTACTTTCGGTGGACACGAGGTTCTCAATGGAAATTTGTGGATTTAGCGCTTTGGTTAATTCTGAGAACTTGTTGCAAACTTGTTATACTACAATTTGTTTGAAAGTAATTTTCTCTTGCATTAAACGCAAGAGATGGTATGTTCAGTATAGTTGTAGAAATTGTTATAATAAACTGTGTAGAACATATTTTTTTTAGCTTCAAAGCCTAATGCAATAATTACGAATTTTAGTAAAAAATCGTTTTTCAACTCAAAGTCATTCATGTTTAACTTTTACTAGCAACAAAGTTGTTTGTTTTGACATTCGCAACAATTTCGCTGAAAAGACCATAGTTTTATTTCTTCTTGTTTTCATGTTATAATAAATTATCAGTTAAATTTACGCCATACTATAGGCCTCACAACTTCAAATGGACTACCTGAATAAAATATGGCATACCATGACTAGATTCAACACACCTTAAAGTACGTATAAGAAGAATTTCGGGAGAGATGATATGTTTCTATCTTTTGCAAAGCTACTTTCTGATACATACAGTTTTCAATAAAAACACACTTAAGGATCTCAAATAGAATCAAAACACACATCAATCATGGCTATCTGTGTTCAGTATATGACAACTGCCAAGTAAAATTGCCAAAACCATCCAGCAAAGTTTTATTAAAGTTTTATGAAAGCCACTAGAAATAAATTTGGTTTTATAATAGCAGCAAGAGTTGCTAATAGGTTTTATATTTGAGTCGGGTTTACGAGAATCTACACAGCTGCTTTGTAACGATCTTAAAACCTTTTCTACTAAAATTCCTTTTACTCCTATAAAAGGGTTTATTTTGAGTTTCTGAACTCGTAAAATGCTGTTTTGAAATGCGGTTTTAGTACTCATTCATATATCATCTTATTATGGTCAGTTGAAAAAGCATTTTAAAACCGTTTTGCCTTCAATAAACACATCGAACTGCAAATTGGCATTGAGTCAAGTCATCAAATGGCCATATCTTTTAATAGTAGTCATTACGAAGATAAATTTGCTTTTTGGCAAAACTGCGATTTCTTCCCATCGCCATATTGAAATATAAGAAATCATTGAAATGGGGAAATATACTAAATTTTAAATGGAATGCAAATGAACTGTAGATCAGAGACCAAGTTCGGCATTTTTGCTAGATAAAAAAGTTCAGCGCTCTGAGCTATGATATTACGATTCAAATAAAGATATAGTTAAAAAGTTTGGAGGGATGACCGTATCTCATACTAGGCTATTACGATTGGAATCTTTGGTCGAGTTGCTTCGTTTTTTTCCGTGAGTACGTCAGAAATCATCAGTTCCGTGGGATAGTAAACAACATCCATAACACCGGTTCTCACAAAATCTTTGACAAAATTGTATCTTCAGTCCGCAGCATCGCACTTCAAGCTTGGTTGTCCTGCCATAACATGATGAGTTTGGCAATGGTTTCTCCTTACATCGTTAATTAGTTTCAGAATCCAAAACAACTCACGGCTAGTTTCAGATATTGTGACATGTTCAGCTTCGGTTGACAAGAGTGTGACACATTGTTGCTTCTTAACTGAACACAAATCCGATTCACGCAATCACCTGCTGAGTCGGCTTCCACATTCGTTTCAAGTAGATGTACAGAAGCGTTCATTTGGCTACTGTCCAATCGACTTAAGTGGGTTGACTAACCTTGCGGATTATTTTACTTCCAGACTCGTCTTGACTGCTTCAGATCGTACAGGCTTTTTCGGAAGTGTCAGAAATATTTCTTGGTACGCAAATCCTGCAGGCTGCTTCATGAATATTGTTTCGAATATTTCATCGAGAAGCTATGCTGTCTTGACATCAACGTGCGGCAGTACTTGAAGAGATCCGGACGTGCTACCGACGCATCAAGCGATGCGTGTGAAAGACGCTATCTGTTTCGCAACCGACACAAACACCTGGTCATATTCCGTGCCTTCTTCTGGTTGTACCATAGAGCAAACAGACGAGCTTTGTAAAGTAAAACGTTACCGTTATCATTCAGCTTCTTCTTGACGAACCACTTGCTCCCGATTGCCCTCCGATCGATAGGTAACTAGATAAATTCCTACGTGGCATTCTCTCGAAGAGATACGATTTCCTACTCCATTCACCTCGTCTTCCCTGTTCTCCTTGAGGGCAATTCATAGCTTTCTGGTAGGAACTGGGTTCATTTTGATGTTCCGTTACCAGCGTGACTACATCTAGACAACGACGAAGTCTCAATCGCTGGAGTCACCTCTTTCAGTTCGGAGTCGTTTACTATAGCAAGAGGGACGTTCTCCACTTATCATCAGGTACAACACTGGAATACTTAAAATACTTCGGCATACAGGATCCATGAAGCAATACGCATTATACAGAGAATAATCATAAAACAACAGCTTACTTGACTTTGCTTCTAGTTTTGATCTCTTCTTTTGGGGAACCCATACGTACGATGATGACTCAAAAATCTGGAAATGACTTAAATCCGGCTTCATTCCGTTTCACATTTCGATAGAGATTTTCTGCAATGGCTCCTTCTTCTTCTTCCTTTTCTTTTTCTTCTGTCGGGGTACAGACTCATTGCGACCATTTATTGACCTATTGTGGTAAGACTCATTTGTTGTGCGAAGTTCATTTCTACACCCACCAGTATTTAAGACTGAGGTTGTTTTTTAGGCCTACGTTATATCCCAGTCCGGCATAGCATCCATAATGAATGCTACTCCCAACAAACATCGGTGTTGAATAAGAGCTTGATCAAACAAATTTGGAGAAGCTGTTCAGCTATTCTAGAAGAAACAGCTGAATAGCTTCTCCAAATTTGCTTGAACAAGCTCTAATTCAACACCGATGTTTGTTGGACTACCTTCTTGGGACTTTTTGCAGCCTGGCTTGGCTTGGTAGTTGGTCGTGTTGAGAGCCTCGGGCCAGTACTTCAACGGCAAACGTGCATCCAGGATCATGCAGCGTGCCATCTCCACCAATAAGCGATTCTTTCGCTTCGAAACCCCGTTTTGCTAGGGTGTATACGCAACGGTAATTTGTTGAGTGATTTTTTCTTCATTGCAGCATTTATCCAACACGTAATTTCGAAACTCACCACCCTGGTTCGATCGGATGACTTAAGGCGTTCTTTGAAACAGGGTTTTCAAAAACTTCACATGTTCCTCGATCCAGTTACTAACCTCTGATTTGTTTTTCAGGAAATACACAACGCAATAGTGGGTGAAATCGCCGATCAGAGTTAAAAAATATCGACACCCCCATCCGCGGTTGGTGTTTGCATGGGGCCGCATACGTCCGAGTGAATAAGATCCATCGCCTGGCTCGACTTTCGTTTGCACTTTTTCGGAAACGGAAGACTTGTCAGCTTACCCTCCAGGCGACATTCGCCTAAAGCACGGCAGCCACAATCTCCAATCTTGATTCCGGTTGCCAATTCCTTGGTCTCGAGCTCTCCAACAGCATCATGATCACGGTGTCCCAAGATGAGATGCCAGATGTGTTGTAACCGTTGCTAAAGAAATTTGAATTGTTTTTTTAAATGCGCCATGTGAATCGAAGATTCAAATTGGTTACCAAACTTTAGCGGATAGAACACCACTGGGCTGCATTCAACGACAGCTAAACATGGCGTGAAGAAAGTCACAGCATGCTGACGTAACGGAACATGGGTGATTGGCTGAAGGTTCGAAGGACTCGCAGTGGGCGGCCATCGGGGAGTTTTAATCAGGCGAGCGTGTAGAGCAGACGTGCTACAAAGTACTGCCAGTGGCTAAGTTAGTGCAGGAAAAAAAGTGAGCCTTCTGATTGTCGAGGTTCGACAAAGGGCGGCCTTGCCATCGTCAACCGACTTCGCTTGAAGGATGCGCCTGTAATCGTGGACCCCGAAATTCCAGCCCATCGACAACCGCCATCTGCTGTCCGTCTTCACCGCCAGATCGCCATCTTTCACCACGGCAAGTCAGCCATCGCTAGATTCGCATCGAGGTACGTGCCGGTAATCCAGTGTACACTACAGATAAATACAACCATTGAACAAGAAAATCCATTGAGTTTCTATTAATTTGAATCTTTAAGTGCCTCTTGTATTCCGCGAAGCCCCTCCGGTTGCCCAGTAGTGCACCGACCCTGTGACTAGTTCCGAGTCTCGCGCTGCTGAGTATTATCGGGTAAATTATTAGTAACAGTGTGATGGCAACTAGATGTGTGCTTACTCTCTTTTGTCACCAACGTTTCTTGAGCAATTGCCAATGAGTACAATACTTCGGACGATGTGGCACTACCAATGACCTTCCCAAGAAACATTGCCAAAACTATCCCGCTTTATTAGGTTTTATTAATGTTTTGTGTAAGTCACTAGAAATCAATTTGATTTTTTTATGGCACCAACAGATGCCAGTAGGTTTCATATTCTGGTCAGGTTTATGATAACCTGCTCAGCTTAAAACCTTGTTTTTTTTTCCAAATTCCTTTTATTCCTATCAATGGTTTTATTTTGAATTTATTATCCGGTGAAATGCTGTTTTGAAATGCAGTTTTAAGCATCATTCATATTATCTTAATATGGGCAGTTGAAAAAGCATTTTAAATCCATTTTGGCTCCAGTAAATAATTTAAACGGCATATTAGCATTGAAGGAAGTCACAAAATGACCAAATAGTTATATAGTAGTCATTGCGAAGATAAATTGGCATTTTGGCAAAACTATGATTTTTTTCCTCGATATAAACGAAATGTGTAAAAACAAATGCACCAAATTTTAAATGTAATACAAAGGAACTGTAGATCGGAGACCAATTTCAACATATTTTTTGATAACCTTATTGAAGTCCATACATTTTCAGGAAATTCATGATTAACTTTCGAATATATTTGTTTTAATTTGTTTTTGTTGTTACAAACTCGCATAATTTAGGAGGTGCATTTATTTTCGGCTCTTATCGTGCCAATGTTCTCCATAAAATTAAATGCCCTGTAAAAAACAATTTCTTTTGGATATTTTGCTATCAAACACTAGAATTTTTTTCTAAGATATTAATTACTGCTAAATGAATCAGAAGAGTAGAGAATCGAACAAAGCAGAACAACAAAAACCAACCTCGATATGACAGTGAAGTTTGATAGCTGTTGCCATTTAGTCGTATGCTGCTTTTCAAGGCAGCCAATAGGTTTTATGAAGGTTCTCAAGTGGGTTATAACATCTTTCTCTAGAACATTTTCAAAATCTTTATGGTCTTATAAAGGTTTTATTAACTTGTTTTCATAACCTTCTATAGAGTGGGCCACTTGTGCAAATTTCGGTTTCAAAGAAGCATAGAGAGTTGTTGTAGACAACACAGGTTTTGAATGTAGTTTTATCAACAATGCCGGGAGGAGTGCTATGCGGCTGGAATAAAACTAAAATTGTTACTTGGGCTCCTCACTTTTGAAAATGCGAGATCTTCAGGCACCGAAAACGATAGTAGCACTCTTTTTGGTAAGCTTCTTCACCAAGTTGAGGTTCGACTCGAAATCCGGTAGGGTTGGAGTGTCTCTCTCGGGAGAAATGAATATCAGATGACACGATCCAATTCTCTTCGCTTACACTTTCTCACCGGCTGCCAGGATGACATTCTGCTGTACGGTATCATCGAACTCCCTACATAGATCCAGATTTGCGCACATGTGGGAAGTTGCTCTGAGTCAATCATTTTCCTCCGTGACTTTCCACTTCAGTTGCTCGCTGCCATCGAATATTCGATTCATCCTGGGTTTCTTGATGAGTCGCTTTGCCCTGGGGAACACACCGCTTCTCACCCGGAGCACGAGACTTATTTGACTTCCAGCTGCTTGCTCCGCCATAGCGGGATAATCTTTCTGTTTGTGCGCAGGCGTCTTACAGAAGTGGCACGTTATCTTCTACTTCTTCATATCTGCTTTTGTTCGTTGCTCCGGAACGACGCTTCGACACCTCATCTACAAGCTTCCACTTTATCAGATTCAGAGTGAGCTCTTCGTCTGCTCTGTCTTCCGTGGATAAAGTGTTGAATAATTCCGGTAAGCTCCGGAGAACCATGGCTACCTGCAGATTTTCGTCCAATTCCTGGACTGCCAACACTAGCCCATCGAAAAGCTCCTCCATTTCGAAAACGTGCTGTTCAATGTCCTCGCCATCAGAGTTCAACGTTTATCGCAGATCTTCTGGAGTAGAGACACCTTCGACGTTAGCGATGCCTTCTTGGAGTTTCCATCCAATTTCTCCCATGTCTCTTTTGCCGTTTTGGACCCTTTGATAAGGTTCAACTGGTTGTCCTCCAACATGCAATTCTAATCGTTGCACGCGCGCACGCTGCTCACCTAAGCTTTAATGGCCGCTTCAGTTGACGCGCCTGATCGTGTTTCCATTACATACTTGCAGAGATTGTCCAGGATTAACAGGAACTCCACTTTCATCTTCAAGTCGAGTAATTGGATCCGTTGAGCTTGATGATCTCCATTCGTTCCATTTCGTTTCGAAATTTGAATTTATTCGGTCTTCAGCAACGCAAACAAGAAAATCTTGAAAGTTGAGTTTTAAAATTTTCACTCTTGTTTATCGGTTGCTAGGGCAGCCGCTCTAGTTTTTCTGAGCCCATAACCTCTTGGAAGAATTAAGAATTGCAACCGCAGTTGTTTTGTGATGAACATTACTCAGAAAAAAAAATGTTCCCGAAAATGAAAAAGGACTGTGAACTAACCGCGTTTTCAGGATTTTTTCAAACGTTCTTAAGTCATGATTATGTGATTCAGTTCACGGTGAATTTCGCTTGTTCTCGAATTCATCGCTGCAGTTTACGGATATGGGCACGGATTTTTTTCAGTGTAACTAAATTTCATCTAACCGTATCTTATACTTTGTTTTCTCCTTCATTACGGTTATTTCGGCCTTATTGACTATATAATCCCACCACTGAGATATAAATTATTCCCCTGATCCATTTTTCAAGTGATGTCCTTTTGTTGCTCGTATCTTATCAAATTTATCATTTATTCAGTCGCGTTGTCCAAAGATTCCAAGGATGATTCCAAGATTCCGCCTTCGCTCTTAACGAATGATACTGGGGATCGCCAGATCTTCGCATCAGATAATGCTTCACTTCATTAGGGAAAACCTGCCTTGGATTTCCTCCGCTGAACGCGTACTGGTTTCTCAGAGGAACCACCCGAACGGTACTTTAGGAAAACCCTACTTCAAACGCACATATGCTGCTGAAACCTCAAATGAACACCTTCTGCCGATAAAATTAACGAAAAACCCACCAATCCATTCAAGTTATATAATTCCCGTAGTCTCTTTAGACTTTAAAGCCAGAACAAACCAACGAACCTGTTTTCAAACGAATGTGCTTGATTTGAATAGACGAACGCAATATTGAAAATGACGAATGAGCCAGCTAAAGGACGAAACGTGAATAAAAAACGGAAACTAAACAACAAACTCCAATCTCAATCTATTTAACATCTATTTACAAGCTTCACTCGTGTTGGACAGAACTTGCTCTAAAGCTACAAATTATCTAACTAATCATGGCCATGAAAACTTTGTACGGACATACCTGCGCAGGTTTTTTCTGATGACGGTGATGACGGTGACAAACGAAGCAATGCTGATGACGGAACGAAGCGACGATAATTTGAAGCGGTGATGGCGGTTCAGGAATGGCGACGGTTCTGAAATGGCGACGGTTCCAAAATGGCGATGGTTCCGAAATGGCGACGGCTGACCACACAAATGGCGTGTCGCGGCGTACCTAGACCCGTGCGCAATATGGCCGAAACTAGAGTTGCGGAGAGAGTGGCGGCTGGACGGAAGGCTTCCGATTTATATTTTGTCGAGAACGTCCGGAATTGACCGTCTCCTTCAATATAGGAGTCCCCTTTCCCAAGCGACCCGGCTTCGCGTACCTTTCCGCTATGACCGAGGCGGGGTTAAGGAAGACTACTATATATTTTGGGTAAGGTCCGGTTCAGTGTCCGACACTTGACAACGGATCACTGAAACCGCGCTCTCGCTATCGGTTCCACAAGGATTGTAACGTAGGGTGGAAACACGACGGATTATTGGCGACCGTCGGAATAACTTCGCTAGTTTTCCGAGCGAACTTCACTCTCCTCCGTTTAGCTACCTGATCAGGCGGGCCTTTGCAGGGCGCACGAGTCTGGCGTTCTTGCAGACGACGTTCACCAAATCGCTCAAATCAAATTCTTCAGCATCCACGATCGCCGAACGAGGAATATTAAACCAGCCCGTACAACACAAAAAGCCCGTCGAACGAGCTGTCCAACGCGAAATGACCAAAATTAAAATCAAGAAACACCCGAAATTAAACATTTAGTAACATTACCTTTTTGTACGTATTCACAATTTTTAATCGATTTTACCAGTTATTTGCAACGCATTATGCTACACAAAAGCACTCTAAAAACTGAATATACAAAAAAAAGTTACATCTATGAACTGGCTCATGCCATTATTTAACAAGTCACCTTTGACTAAACACTTAAAACACTTAAAACCGCGTCAAACACAACTGTTTTCCAGCCGATTCGCTAGCGTAATGGCCGGGATTAAAACCTCCATTGCCCAAGAAACCACGGAATCAAAGAAATTGAATCGGACGCGAGAAATGATGTTCGGCTTAGCCATTGTATTGTATTCAGGTGTTCATTTGATATCCGTCTCTTTCGCATATGTAGCCTCCCATAAAAACAAACTTTCATCCTAGCGTGCTATAAAAAAGCTTCCACCTATCATGCAATAAGAAACCCTACAAATGTACAATGAATAACACGACTCAAAACAAGAATCCAATTGGAAACGAAAATCTAATTTGAAACACATAATCTACTATTTACATTACCTTGACCTACAAATCTAGTATTTACATATTTACATTTATACAAAATTGGTCCAAATAAACGCACCGCGTTACATCACACCACCCAGTTTTATGAAAATTTGATCAGAGAATCTGATCAAATTTTCATAACTATTATATAAACTTTCTACACAATGATTTGGAAACCTTCCACAGTTGAAACAATATTATTTTTTTCATACTCATGGCCCTCAAAATAAACAAAACAAAAACGAAAACGAATTAAAAACGGAACTTATCACACCTACATAACTACCGATGATCGCGTTATCGAACAACGTTCAACATTATCGCAACCCTCACTACTTAAAACCAGACCTTTTCTACCCGCGCAATCCTACACAATTGCCGACAATCACATTATCAAAACTTGTTTGACACCTTTGTAACTACGACGGATTGTGCCTGGATCCTCAAGATTTATCAGAACATCATACCTGACTTAGCTCCTGACTCTCCTAAATATATAACTACACAGATTTTTCTACTCAACAATGCGAATTGTATCAATTCGAGATACACTGAATTTGCCTAGGACACATTATGTTCCCCTACCCTATTTCGCATCCAACGAGTAACTGATCGCAAGCAACTTGCATGCAAGCTATTTGACACTTGCTCACCCAAAAAACATCGCACTGTCATCGTGACGTACGACCGGTGGAACAGAGAGGGAGAATGAAAAAAAACATCAACTTATTATTTCCTATCAAAGTGTAGTGAACCCTGAAACCGAGTGGACCGGCGGTTGAAAAAAAAAACGTTTTTCCGGACTGTGACGAAACTGGGGAGTATTAGATATTATTTAATTATATGTACAAATATTGATTATCCTTCTTTCTTTTTTCAGCTTCCATCGTGGGAAAATTCCATCCGGAAGAACAATTCATGGCAAAATAAAATATTAATTTAAGCACGGACAAGGAATGAACGTACGCCGAACACGATAAACATAACCGGAAAAAATCAAACGAACGAACGAACGGGATCCCGGCATAAACCGAGCTCTAACACGCGACGCCACTCCACACAAAACGACGGATGGCATTAACCCGGGAGTATTCGGTAAGTTTTTGTCTCTTATTATTATAATAAATTTATTTCATTTTGGGTCTCGATAATTTAACATGGAAAATGCGAAACATAAAACAAATAGAACGGAAAAGAACGAACTCACAGATTTGGATGGTTAGATTTAACCTCATTCGCGGAGAAATGTTGCGATAGCGATTTATACTTCCACAAAGATGAACTGGTGAGTAATTTTCAAAGACTTCGACTAACCTAGATAAGTACTAACGTATAATAAGTAGATTTTCGAACTTTCTGTTAAGGCTAGGCAAACTATGTTTCTCCATTAAGCTACTAAAATCGTATTTAAGCTCTTTTCGCTAACCATCGAACTTGCGAATGAATTATGGACCATGATTGGTTTTTAATTGCACATATTTTCTCAGTTGATTTTCCATCTAAATTTTTCGACGTGCTTTTTTTTCCTCTTTTGTACATTTCCAAAGTTCGGACAATGTCATAGCTTGATTTTAGTCATTCCTAAATACCTTAGCAGTTGATTTACCATCGAATGTTTCGATGTATTTTTTTTTTATCTCTTGTACATTTCCAGAATTAGGACAATGTCATAGCTCGATTCCCATAAACCTAAAACTTTTTTAAAAAATTCGCATGAAATATTCCTAATATATTATTATCCTCATCTACAAGCTCATAGCTGTCACCTAATACACGTTTTACATGTGCTTCAACATATTTTTGACCCAATTTAGCACAATAATCTTTAGATTTATCTGAGAGCACTGTATTTTTCTTAAGAACCTTTTCTCCTACACAATACTTTGGTGCATTTTTGTTCGAACGTAAATTATAGTATTTCGATTGCTTTTGATAAGCTTCGGCTAAATTCTTTCTAATATCATTGTATAGTTTATCTCTTTCTTCGTTTGTTAATGTTGAACTATTCTGAGAGTTGGTGTTCCGTAGTCTTTCATACTCAGCACCGTTAGAGATCTGATTTCTACCAAACGTTATAAAATATGGTGAATATCTAGTCGACTCATGTACTGATGTACGAATAGCATTGGCAATTTCCTGTAATTTATCAGACCAGTTTCTGTGACTACCTTTAATGGTGGCTCTGATGGCACTTGTGATTACTTTATTCACTCTCTCAGTATTATTTACCTGAGGGTGATATGATGGTGTTAGCCAATGCTTAACTCCATAGTTGCTTAAGAGATCTGTAAATTCCTTTGATGTGAACTGCGATCCGTTGTCGGTCAGTATCATCTCTGGTACTCCAAATAATAGAAACACAGCTTGTTCCAAAAACTGAACTAATGTTGAAGCTGTTGCTTGACGGAATGGTTGCACCAAAATAAACTTGGTGAACACGTCTGTCACTACTAATAAACAGGTGTTCCGTGCCTTACCTGATGCTGGGAATGGGCCAACATAATCCAATGTAACGAATTGCCACGGATATTCACAGAATTTCTTTTGGGAACCCATAGGCGGTGTTGGGTTGACGTTTATACATTTCGATGTCTTACATGGTATACATGCCTTGCAATAGGCCTTTGTTTCTTTTGCCATTCTAGGCCAAAAATATTTCTCCTTTACTGCGTTTAACGTTTTGTCATAGCCAAGGTGAGCTTGATCATGGATATTGCTGATTATCTGAGGCCTTTCTTTTTCTGGTGGATAATATTTCCAATTGAAGCGCTTGTCGCTAACCTTGTTGGAATCCTCCGTGTACTTGAAGATCTTGCCCTCTGATACCATAAAATCTTTGTACTTCTCTGGTTGCTCTTTGATGTTCTTCTTTAGCTCTGAATAATTGTAACTAACTGAATCGATTGCTTCTATTCTTGAAAGGCAATCAGCTAGCACATTTTCCTTTCCTTTCCTGTACTGCAATACGAAATCGTAGGATTGCAGCTTTAGCGCCCATCGTAGGAGACGTGAGTTAGCGTTTGCTGCCGATATTGAGAACAGCCAGGTGATGCTCTTAGCATCAGTTATCACTCTGAACGTTGACCCCTCTACATAATGCCTGAAATTTTCTACTGCCAGCAGCACACCTAAACATTCCTTCTCCGTTGCTGAATATTTCCTCTGAGTGCTGGTTAATTTCTTGCTAAAATACCCTATGATACGTTTGCCTTCTTCGAATTCTTGTAGCAACGCAGCTCCAACTGCTAATTGTGATGCGTCTGTTTCTATTATGAACGGTCTCGAGTAATCAGGGTTAGCAAGTACCGATGCTGAAGTTAAAACCGATTTTAACTGGTTAAGACCTTCTTCTGCTTCCACTGACCATTTAAATTTACGCCCTTTTTTCAACAGCTCGGTTATGGGAGCAGTAAGATGACTGTATTTAGGTATGAATTTTTGATAAAACCCCATTAAACCTAGTAATCGCCTTACTTCGCAATATTTAATCAACATTTTAGAAAGTTGAAGCTATTGTTTCATAAAGGCCAACCCTATGCCACTAAAATTTTGAGAGAATAATTTTATATTGGAACTTTAACGCACATGCAACGAATCTTATCTGATCGGAAACTTAACTGTTTACCGATGATGAGTGTAAACTTTGATCTAAGGATCTGATTTTAGCCAGGCCATGCTAAATATTAGATATGATATTTTTTTTTATACATCTTTTATTTGTACAGGCTCAATGGAATCAACTTTACAGAGCCAAGTTTTCATATTTATATACATCAGTTATTTTAAATCTAAAGTTAGGAGGATATTACCGATTACTCGCGACTGTCTCGAGATTAATAGGAAAAACAATTTAACGGATGAGGAGCTGGGCGGGAGCTTAAAGTAAGTTTTACATAACACATTAATTTCATATTCGAAATTGTCTCAAAACTTATAACTATACAACTATTGGAATTCTTTTGACTTGAACATTTTTGAAAAAAAAAACTAGAAGGGACAGCCCAATGGGGTTGCACGCAAAGTTGACGTAGGACTACGAAGCAATGTGCAATCTAGATCGCTTGATTGTTTAAAGAGTGGCCGAAATTGGTTTCCTTCCAAATCAAATTCCCATTCACTAAACGTTCGCACTACAATCTTTATTATTTGATATAGCCTATCTTGGTATCTAAATTAATTCATCTTGCTTTCACTGAAAAATAATATGTATGACATATGATATCAAGATACTCTATATCAAGTAATACACCTTGCAGTGCGAATGAGTTTTGTTCATTTGGGAAACTTTTACTCAAGAAGCTGGTTTCATTCAACTCCAATTGCATACGGTTTCTACTAGACCTATGTGTGTACAACACTGCTAAAACTGAAAATGTCAAAAAGATTATGGCTTCGGCACAGGATAGATGTTTTTCACAATCGATTATCCCGAAACCCAGCCTTAACTATGAAGTCTGCGCTAGGAAAGTACTGTGCATTTGGTAAATTTACTCTGAAAAATCGGCATTATAAGACATCACGTTGTATTTGAGTTAATTTCAATAGTAGAATGCTTAAAAGCAATAGATTTAAATATCTGAATCAAAGCGTAGAAAATGTTCCAATCGATTGAGACAAAAATTTTGGAAATCAATCGAGGAATGACTTAATTATTAACGTTAAAAACCTAAGCATATTTCGTGACGCTCCAAATTTTTGTACTCGCAACATGTACCCTTGTATTAAAAACAAAGACGTAGTCCTACGTCAAAAACACACATACACAAACATTGCTAAAAATACTTATAGTGAACATACAGGTTAAACTAACTACAATCTAAGATTAATGTTAGTCAAAAACACATAAATGTGTTTCATACACTCCAGATCACGTACAGCCAAAATATCTCGAACCGGTACATTAGGTTGTCTACCTCGAGCACGAAGGGAATCATACAGCTCAGACCTGACTCCACGATGCTCAGCATGATGACCAAACAATGTGATCTGCGCCCTGGTAACCTTGTCCACCTTCACAGAGATTGCAGTCACTCAACCCAACTCGGTATAAACGAGCGTTAAAAAAAATGATTGAACAAGAGGCGAGCCATCACGCGGATGAAGTCTCGACCCACATCCATCCTTCTAAACCAAGATTTCTTCGACACCTTTGGGATGATAAAATGTTGCCATCGCCCCAAATCTCCTTTACTCCGTTTATACTACCAGCTGACGAGTGACTGTTTACGAAAAATAGGAAAAAAAATCATTGAAGGTGATTTGGCGATCATAAATATCGCCTTCCATAGCGCCCATCATTGCAAGCGAGTCCGCATTCTCATTGCCCGGAATTGAACCATGAGATGGGACCCATACAAAGGTGATGATAAAATAACGCGAAGATAAAGCACTGTGGAGCTCCTGTATTCTCATGAGAAAATACGAGGAGTGCTTTACCGGCCTCAATGCGCGAACAGCCTCTATAGAACTGAGACTATCCGTGAAAATGAAGCTTTGAGCTCAACATGGGTCTGATTTTTGCCAGGCCATGCTACATATCAGATATGATATAATATATTTCATAAAAATTAGACCATAGCTGTTCCGCCCTCGGGCTATTCATTACTTCTTTATGGTAGAGATTCACAATCATAACTTCAATGAGAAAGATGAGACCATGTCCTGACCATTTCATCAAAATGTCCAAAATTAAATTACATACTTCTGAAGTCATAATTACCATGACCGGATAGTTTTTTAATTACCGGGCAAGGCTCCGACCAGGAACCCAATCACAACTGTCCACTTTCTCACGCTCAGGAACGAAAAACCAAAGCACATTTTCACACCTCATTAGTGCATTGGCCCTAGCTGCAGCTACACCGTAGAAAAAAGTCATCAGTTTCCAATTGATTGAATCATTCATTTCACTGCTAATCGTTTTTTGATTGACGATGGCCCAGCAGAAAGCGATAAATGCCCGATGGACTGTGAGGGAACATTTCACTCGTGCCATTGCGGATTTCAACCGGAGAAAGATGAACGATTTGGTGAAGTTCGAATCCTTCATTCGGGTGCCGGAAATCTTCTTCGATATGATCGAGTATCACGAGGTACGGCGAACCTCGCGATACTCTGAAGGCCGTCTCGAGCAGGTGTTCTTCTGGAGCTCCTACGCCAATACGATTTTCTGCCTCATCATCGAACATATTTATTTCCATAAAAGCCGCTGGTAATTTCACCAACTTCCTGGAATTGACAGCCCTGGCATCCGTAGTTGGATTCACGGCACTGTCGATTGTCAAAATTATGACCATCAAGGCAAACGAAGCAAAGCTTAATGGCATTCTGGATCGACTGAATGAACTCTTCCCAAGAAGCCACATTGATCAACAACAATACCAGACCTATCAGTACAATCTCGAATCACAAGTGGTGATGAAGTCATTCTCCATACTGTACATGATATTGATCTGGATCTTCAACCTGCTGCCATTGGTTTCGATGCTAGTGAACTTCCTGTCAAATGGAGTGCTGAAAAAAGAGCTACCTTACTTCATGTGGTACTGGTACGACTGGAACCAAGTAGGCTACTACGAAATAACCTTCTTCCACCAGAACTGGGGAGCATTCGATTCGGCAGTGTTCAATCTTAGCACGGATCTGCTGTTCTGTGCGATCATCTTGCTCATTTGTTTGCAGTTCGATATACTGGCCTACAGGCTACGGAATGCCAAAGGTGATATCGGGGAGCTGGAAGAGTGCGTGAAATTGCATCAAGCAGTGATTGAGTTGTGCAACGAATTGGAGGGAATTTTCTCTCCTTCAATATTGGTAAACTTCGTGGGAAGTTCGATCATCATTTGCCTGGTTGGATTTCAAGCGACGTCCGAGATCAGTTCGTTCGATTTGTTCAAATTTATACTGTTTCTGATTTCGTCACTGGTTCAGGTGTTTCTGTTGTGCTATTACGGGAACAAATTGATCGAAGCGGTGAGGTGGAATTTTGTTGTTGTATGATGTTTTACCATTGATAGGCGTTCTAATTTTTTTTTCAGAGTTCTCAAATTGTTTATTGCGCTTTCGAGGGAAGTTGGTACATGGCGGATCTTCGGTACCAGAAGTCGCTGCTGTTTGTCATGACTCGCGCCGGGAAGTGGCAAAAGCTGACGGCCATGAAGTTTTCGGTCGTTTCGCTGGCAAGTTATTCGGCGGTGAGTAGGAACAGTGACCCATCGTTAGATGGCCAGATGTCCACGAGATTCATTCTAATGTGGATGCATGTTTTATCGTTGCAGATCCTTAGTACATCGTTTTCATATTTTACGCTGTTGAAAACGATTTACGATCCGAGTCAGAAGTGAATCAAAAATGATGGAGGCTTATATATTTCATGGAGGCTTATATATTCAATGTTTCATAGTACAACTCAACCTTTGATGATTCTGTAACGTTGCACTCGCTTTAAAATAAAATGAATCACAAAAAAATATTTTGCACACAAATAATTGCTACAGATTGATGGTGATGAAACATGCTTCAAATTCAACCGTAGAATAATAAAAAAAGCATGTAAATTGTGATATGATTAGTTAAAACTGTGTTGCGTTAATGTATAAGTTTGTTTTACTGTTTCTTATTCAAATTGGTCATCATCCAAGCATCAAACGTATGTTGTGTTTAAAATTCAAAGGATTTAAAATAATGGTTTTGCGATCATCTGTAGCTCAAGGTTGTGACAATACACATCGCTTTGGCATACCTTCTCTTTTGGCAATTACTATTACATTTTTCTGAATACCAATCTTATTATTATGTTTTTATAAACTGTATTTATCTTGGTAGTGAGTGTATTTGTTAGGGCAGGTTTAATATTCCATAAGTTCTCACAATACTTGACATGCCATCGGCTATCTAAATTTACCGAAATACTACATAAATCATTTTCAATAGAACGGCTTTTATTTGACAGTGCCATACCCAACGGACATATGACGAGTTGATTAAAAGTTGAATAAACTAATTAGCTTAAGAAGCTTATTTTTGACTCAATAAGCTGTTATACAACAAGCAATGTTTGTTGGTAGAACAGTATTTATTGATGTAATCAATATATTGCACTTAATACTAGTCATTGTTTAGGGCATGTGGAGTTATTTGATCACTATTGAGAAATTATGAAGTATTCGGTGGCGTTACATATGTCATTATTTGTTTTGTTGGTAATAAATCGATTTTATTGAACTTTTCCGCTATTTGAATCCTCTGATCAGTGAGAGCATTTTTCAAAGGCGCGCCCCTTTATCAGTACAAACAAGATGATTTGGCTCCAATACTGACCAGTACAAACAATGGCTCCAATACTGACCATGTATCAGAACCCTAGTTCTAACCTTTTAAATTTATAGAACATCAATAGAAAATGAGACTTCACATAAATAAAGACTAACCATGTTTTCATTATTCCAAGCTCATCATTGGTGGCTCAATCCTAGTATTGTCATTTTTCACAAGACATAAAATGTCTACAAAAAAAACAAATACTAGGTTGGGTGAAAAGTAACTTTCTTGGGAATGATTTCCCGTCCGAAAATGCAAAATACTCCTTCGCGGTGTCGATGATTTCGCTGCGTTTGCTAATTTTTTTATTGATAAGCCATCTTTTGAGTCCTGGAGAGTGTGAGCTGTTTAGTGGAATACCTAAAAATAAGAAGAAAGGTTAGTAATTTTAATTTAATGGATTTAAATAGAAATTACCCATCTTTCTTCTCATTTTCATTTTTTTAAGGTTTGGGAACAGATAATAGTCCAAAGGAGCCAAATCGGGTGAATTCGGTAGAAGCGTAAGCAATTAGAGCCATAAGTCCTAGATTTTAACCGTGGTTGTGAACACCTAAACTATATAGTGATAGCTCATAGTTATGACTTGTAAGTGATAGTTTGAAGCTACGATATAAAATCATGCCCATTGTCGTGTGTTCACCCTAGTGCTATTTTTTATCTTTTGGACGGAATAGTTCATAATTATTTGGTCGAAGCATTTTGATAGTTCGGTTGAATTTTTTCCTAGTTTTTGTTCTCGCAGTATTTTTAAAGCAAAAATTTACCAGAATCATTGAAATTGAACAATTAATCAACTGAATGGAGCTGGGAGTAGCCGGTCATTCTCACTGTACACGTTTCAGTGATTCAATTTCTTTAATAATCAATAACGGCGCCGGCCACGTCCTTGCAATCAGGTAGGGATAGGGAAGGACAGTTAGTGTGACCTTTGCATCCCCACAAAGATCACACAAAGGAAGTTTTTCTATGTAAGTAGGGTAGGGTTTATGAATAAAGCATCAGGATTCACCTTGATAAGTGATGTGATCATATAATATAGTTCATATAATTCAGGGGACAAAAAAGACCTCGTTTCACTCCAGCGTTTTGAGCTCACTTACCACCTCTCAATTGTCTGAAAATCCTTTGCGGGGTCCAATCTAGTTGAAGCGCCCTGCTTCTTCCAGTGCATTCTGGCTGAGGCCCTCTTCTAAACCCACTCATGCCTGCCTGTCATTGAACGTGAACGAAATCAGTATCGCAGCCTGAACTTATCGCTTTTTTTGACCTTTGTAGCTTAAACAAACACAGAAGCAAAGCTTAGGCACGCACTTATCAACGCAGGCATACACACTCACACACACACTTTTTCTTCACCGGTGAAAAATCTTCAACTTAGCATCCTGATATGCGCATCGATCGCCAACTTTAGCTCCCTGACATCCGCCTACAATCCAGATCATTGTTCGCACTTTTCATTTCCCCGAGGATGGAACAATTTGACAATTCAACACTACGTAAACTCGGCCACCGAAATATTTTACAAAACGTCAATCAAAACAACTAAAAACACGAAAAATCAGAAGTAAATTTTAAATTTTCACGGGAGGAAAAATATTTGCTGTCATTATCAAACAAGGCACACTTCGATCTCGCAAAATTAATGAATGAATCAATTAATAGATAAACATATCATTTAATTTGAGGGTACAAGTCAGACTGAATAATAGGTGCACCTTTTTTTCTCGGCCATATGTGCCATTTTAAAAAAAGTATATATTTGTTTTCACTGTTGGCAATTACCTCCAAAATTCCCGATAATCAAATCTTTCGATAATCGAGTCTGCCGTTGATGAAGTCCAACCTGTAGTACGTTCAGTGTCCTCTGAAAGCCTCTGGTACTTACTCCGTCGTAAACACATAGAACGACTTGAATCTCCTTTCTTTTGATTTATTAAAATATTCTATTTCTATTGTTTCTAACTAGCTGAGTTCTTAAGTTAGTTTATGAGGAATTAAAATGATCATTGTGAAGCAAAACAATTCAATTAGTGCTATGATACATGCCATGGAATTTGCCGTATTCTGTGAATTCCTTTCGAATCTTCCTTGCTTCATCGGAGCCTCTTCGCTATCTGAAATCTATTGAATCGAGCACAGGATGTCCCCGTCCTATTTCACCAGTTTCCATAAGTCAATAGGGTAAGGTTACCATAGCTCCTTCATTCGGCCAATGTATGTCATCAATTCAACTATAATCAACAAAATTATGTTGCAATCAAGAAGAACGATTTAATAAGAAGTAATTCAGACATCAATAATCAATTTACTGTTGTTCACTCCCGGGTAATTATCAATTTTTGTAACTTTTCAGACATCATGATTTCACTGGTTACGCTGAACAAATTATCTCCATGATCTTTGAATGATCTAAATTTGGCTAAATTGAACCAATAAACCGAATTATGCAACCTACATGTACAGAAAATAGTCACACCTTATAAGCTAACTGTTCGCTTAGATAAACTAACAATGATATAACAAGATAAATGTATACCCAATGTTAGGGACAAGTTTTTTTTTTGGCTGTTGTTGTGATCGGTAAAATTTTCAATGAAAATGTATGAGTTTCGATTGAATATTTTCCAAATGGCTCATCTCAACACAAATCAAAGTTACAAAAACTTCGTAGAGTCAATTATTAAGTTTTTATTATCAAATGGTCGATAAATCATATGATAGAATCACTTTTTTAGCGTTTCAAACCACATATGTTTCAGTTTGTTTGGTGAAATTTTGTGTCAGGTAAAGAAAACACAGCTGGCAATGCTTTAAATTACAAAATCAGTAAAAATTCCGTTCGAAGACTGAATTTAATCATAATTCGATCGAATGGGAAGAAGTTGCATCCTTGAATAGACCCATTTAGGTGCTTATAGGCCTATATTACATACATATCCCTCGAAAGTTTCTGTCTTTATATAATGCGTTGTGAAAGTTTTCGTGATACATACTACCAAACATCTTATTACACATATCTAAGCAAATGGATAACTAGCTAAATATTGCTTATAACGAAAAGACTTAATAAGTTATAATAAAAAATGTAATCGATCGTTGCATATTAGGCTGAGTCAAGGGACACATACCCCAGTTCCCGAAATATGAAGGAACACACACTGCGCGGACTATTAAATATATTCTCTCTGGAGGAAGCTTAGACGTCCATTGCGAAACGCGGAACTTCCCTGAACTTTTCTGAAGAACTTCCCTGAACTTCTCAGAAAAATTGCCCTGTACTTCTCTGAACTTCTTTGAAGAACTTTCGTTAACTTCTCCGAAGAACTTCCTTAAACTTCTCTAAAGAACTTTCCTGAACTTTTCTGAATATCACTTATCTTGAATTGCTTCTTTGCTGTAGTTTTCCTGCTGATGTTGCCTTTTTTGCGCTGCAAACCAACGATTGATTGACTTCTGTTGGCAAAGTTTAATATCATTGCTGCAGGGTCGATTTGTGATGGCTCCAACACACTGTCGGGATTTTTGTTGTGAAAACGGATGACCTCTCCAAAGAGTTGATATACAGGAGTGTTTTGTAGGTGTTTTGTAAGCATGCAATTAGGAAAAGGTGCAGTCTTGAGGTATGAAAGGCAGTTTTTAGTGCCTACCCCGCATTGGATAAAAGATAATTTGGTAAAAGATTATCTGCCCGATCGGTATACTACCCGAGCAGGAGACAACAACATATGAATACCTCATTTTGATCTTGATAACTGGCCTTGGTATTGAAGAGCTCAGATTAAGAAAACTTGTTATTTTGGATACCTGGGAATACCTCTTTTGGTATTGTCTTACCTCAATTTGGTATTCGAATATCATTGTGGGAACAATTTATGGTATTATCCTCAGGTATTTTACCTCTTAATCTGAGCTTATAAATACCAAGGCCAGTTATCAAGTTATTCGGTTCTGCACAGGTACCGTTCAAAAGCCCTCCGCTTGTTTTCAACTTGTATCTTTCAAGTTTAAAGCCTGCCGTAACGCCATACGGAACTATCAATACTCTCTCTCTCTCTCATCAGTTCTATCCGTTCTAGCAATAAATTATCTGCCCACTCCCAGAACCTCTCATTGCGTGGGGCAAAATGGAACTGCTTTCTGGACAATTTCACTATACTAGCCCTTCATAACTCATATTTTTGCAAAACCGTTTCTCGAAACTCATAGAACTACGACATAGATGTCTATAACGGCTATATTATAATGAACTATAACATAGATTTCAAACGTCGTGTGGCGGCTCCTTAATACTCATTGTTGATAGTATTATTCTTTTCGAGATAGTCCAAGAAAAATATGCCATGACAATCCCAGAAAACCGACACCAAAATCTGTCCGACCCACCCCGCTTCGGAGGAGTCTATTGCCGGGCACTCATTCTGTTTGCTGATGTGTAATAGAGGATCCAGGTTTCATAAACAGTTAACAATCGACGGCAAAAGTCCTTCCGATGCCGCATCAGGAAGTCTGGACACCATTTCGAAGTGCTCTCGCGTCCATGTTTTTGATTAGGAGATTTTTGAGAGCGTGGCACCCAGCGGTAGGATAACTTTTTCATATGCAGAATTTAGCCCAAAATATGGCGTGTGCGCTCAGTACTAATCTTTGTGGCAGCTGCAAGCTCACGCCCCTTCACTTTCCGCTCAGCCAACACCATTTCATGAATTTTTTTGACATTGTCTTCTGTAACCGCATTGGAAGGCCTGCCGTTGCGGACTAGATCGGTATTGCAGTTGCGGCCACCACGAAACTTTGGAAACCAACATTTAACGGTACAATCTGATAATACTTATCCGAAAATCGTTTTTATCCATATTCAACA
The DNA here is from genome assembly GCA_034211315.2 of Aedes japonicus. Lineage (NCBI taxonomy): Eukaryota > Metazoa > Arthropoda > Insecta > Diptera > Culicidae > Aedes > Aedes japonicus. The sequence continues at coordinate 23,110 of JASCZW010002348.1, read as the reverse complement.
TGATGCCAAACACGTCGACAACAATCAGCTGTCAAAACAAAACTAAGGGCAGTATCGCACTGAAATTTGGCGTGTATACCTAAATATAAACGAACTTCAAGGCACTTCAACCTTTGTTTTGCAGTAGCATCGCATTTTGTGAGTCTCAAAAGTGCTTTGCCTTTACTCTAAAATTGTGTTTTGGAATAAATGGACAATTTAAATTAACACTTCACTTGATCACTTTTTAGGGGAAAAAAACTGAAACTCTTTTTCAAACTACTACAAGTAAACGCCAGCGAACTTCTTTTGCTTCCACTAGAGGAAGCTTATCCTTTGACAGATTGATCTATTCTGTCTGCAACTTACAGACTTCTTACAGAATAAAATTTGTTTTTATTTTACAATCGTTATACTAATACAGTGTTGTTTTTTTGTGAAATGAAAAAGCTGTGCTAAAATTCATCAAAATCTGAACTTGCCGACCAGGATAGATTTTTATGCCCCGTGGAATACCTCTGCTGTTAGTTGCTTCCTTGTTAACTTATGTTCTTCTGAAATAAAAGATTGGTAAGTAATTCAAAATTAAATCGTTTCACCATAATAAAGCAGATTATGCATGTTTTTAGTTCGTGAAAAATAACATCAATCATTCCACTTGGCTGTTTCCAAGAAAAATATTGATTGTAACTAATAACAAACCATACATTTTCCTACCTTTTCTAACCTCTCTGAATTCTCCTAAGAAATTCCAATGTCAGCCCTCTTTTGTCCAACTTCCGCTGCTACATTTCGATTTTCTTGTTTCAAAAGAAATCTATTTCTATCAAACAAAAATAAATCCCTCTCTCGCAATTTTGCGGGCAGCAGCGTGGCGGAGTTTCATCATTATCAAATTTACGAGTGGCAGTTCGTTTCCTGCATCACTTCACGTCAAGCTCTTCCCAACATTTGACTACTTCTACCATCCCGTGATTTACCGACGAGGAAGGTGCTTTTGTTACACTGCGGATCCTTCTCCTTTCGGCATCACCATCGTTGCCGTAGTCGTCATCGTTGCCGCTGGTTGCCCAACCTTCATCACGTGGTCCATCCGTAGGTCCGTTTTCCCCACCCATTTGATGTGTGCATTCGATAATCTATATCTATTTGTGTAGGCCCATGCCTTTTCCCACTTATCCTGCTCACTATCCTCGCTGCTGCTGACTAGCGAAAGAACACACCAGCAGGGAAACGGAAAGAATGATCCTAGATTGCCAACCACCCACAAGAGCCGACAAGGGAAAGGCAAAAGTGAAGGCTGCTTCTTTGAGCCATCATCAGCAGGATGGCAGCAGAGGAACAACAAATGAGGGATCAGGACGCACGTCGCATCAACCTCAGCATCATCTTCAGCAAGCAATCTTCAACGCAATCCTCCACCGAGACGCGCAACGAGAATCTATTTAAACCCCGCCGAGCCACCGAATGGACTTAGTTATAATTTTAAACCTGCCTCGCGTTGGATCGGAAACATCGGGAATAGGACACGAACCTCATCAAAGTGGACAAAGTGTACAGTTAAAATGCACCAACTTCTTGTGCGTGGATATTTTTAGGGACATAATGAACTGCAACACTACAGGGAATTGAAGTTTTTTAGTGGAAATGTTCGCTAACATCTGATGTGTAGTGGATATAGTATAAATAGAGTGACAGTTAGTGAAACAAATCAAAACGTTTAGCCTGGATTAATCGTCATATCAATCGTCCCAGTATTAACGGAGAAATTTAACAAGTATTGTAAATATTTAACAATTTGGGGTGATCGAAATTTTGACGAGATACCTGGTGACTCCACCGAATTCAAAGTGTTCAGTGCGCTGCTCTCTGCAGTAGCACAAAAGAGGAAACAAACATAGTACAAAGAGGAAACAAGAATATTTTATTCCATCTTATTTTCATAAAATTGAAGAATTGATCAAAGTAGACCGTGCTATAAAATTGACGTGTTTGGCAATTTTGATTGTAATTTTCTTTCTCTACCTAAACTTTACAATTGAAATGATTGTGTTAGAAACATTGGAATAGGGTTTTCGGTGATTTTCGTGATGAGCATCACAGTGGACCGCATTATTTTCATTATGATGACTATTTGGACATTATACTCTTCACTTTGTCCCCAGAAGATGTTTCGAAGAAAGGAACGGAAGCTCAGCTAAGTTTTTGTTCAAGAACTCAACTAACACAATTAGTTCTTTTTAATATGCGCCAATTGTGACATCGACTGGTTTTCAGAACAACGAAATTCTGGCGTCATTCATGCATGGCTTTTGATGAGTGAGACCTCAACCGAGTTTACGAGTCTGTTTGCAGAGGATTGTTTGTAGTTTTAGGAAGCCAGGAATTGGTTTTCGTTTGCAAGAATGTGGTATGTAAAGTATAAAAAAAAATCATTTCTGATGTGGGAAGGCTTACTTTTACAAACACGAGGCTCCAGAGGACACCCAGTATCCTCTAAAGATAAGTCAATGTTGCTTTTCTATATGAGATTTAACAAAGAGAGAAACCCTCGGAGACTCGGAGACCAATCGGACCTCCGTGGTAGAGGGAAGGGATTGTTGGGTGAAAATCAGTTGGAAACCTGATGGATGGTCCATTTTTTAATTTATCTGGAGGCATTGCACTGCATAATACTGATGATATGATTGTGCTTGAACCGTTGGATTAAAAACTGTGCTGCTATTGGGGGGATTTGAATCATATTTTTCGTCTAAGTGGGATTGAGGTGATCCAAATTGGGACCAATTCAGAACGTTAGCTGTTTAGTTCTTTGATGTAGCCCGTTGGAGTTTTCTGCGAAGTTGCATAGTCAGTTTTTGAGTGGCCCCAAAAGCATTTTTACCCGAGCCGGACAAAATAACATATTAATATCTAATATTAACCTCAATGATCGAAGTTGGTATTTAGAGGTTTAATAACTAAACAAAATGGAATAATAAAAAAACGCATTATTCTTCAGCAGGAATTTTTGAACTTTTCCCATAATACGACCCATTAAGCGGGGCATAACGGTCTTGTAGCTGCTGTACTGATGACTGTACTTTTACCTACGGTTTTCTCTTCATAATTACCTAGTAGTTTTAAATGGGCCTAAACTGGGGACAATAGGGGGTTTTAATTTGAAAAAATATGTTTTTTCCATCTGCATCGATGATGGGTGTTCTTCCTAGCACAACAATATTTTTTATGAATCTCAACTATTTTTTTTTCGATTTTTAAACAAGAAAAATCTAATCATTTTTATTTTCACAAACCGACATGCAGTTTCACAAAGTGACATTTATTTTCAGTAAAGGGGGTTCCGGCTCTTAATTTTCTGTAACGAGGGCTCCCATTATGACATTAATGTCAACTTTTGTATGCTAGAAATCAATGGTTGGTTCGTTGGTTTAGGTAGTCTGTTTTTGTAGCGTGTTTCATGGTTAAATAGTATGGTGTTGTCTTGCAATCAAATTTTTTCATGATATTTTGAAATTGTTTTTCAATAGTTACGATTGCCAAAATTAAATAATAAATTAACTGCCGGAATATTATTATATTTTCTACCTAACAATGTTATAATCCACATACCCCTATAATACTCTATTGAGCGGATTGTGGGTTTTGGAACAAACTGGACTGATGCCATTTTCCCATTGTTGTACTTCCTGGATGTAGTGGCATCTCGCAAGATCCGGTCAGACTCATCACCGGACCATCATGTGACTGAATCAAGGGCATAATTCGCTTCTGGAGACATTCGGTTTTGTAAACCTTCGAGCTCATGATATTCTCAATGATGAAAACCTTTGTTTTCTCAGTTTGCAGTTACAAATTGCCTGCCATATATTTGGTCCAGAAATTTGTCCGCCTTTACAAAGGTTTCATCATCCATAAGTATGCATCTACCGGAGTTGGTTGGCAGGTTGTCGTGCAGTTTTCAGCACGGATTCTACACACTTAGTTAATATTAATTTTACAGGAGACATTCATGCTTGTAATAAATTGGGCAATGTAAGCAAAGATTTCGTGTAAAATTATGTCTCCTGAAACTGACACACACACACAAGTCGACAGAAGATATGTTTGATTGAACTTATTGTCTCATCTCTTTCAAAGCATTTTTAACAAATCGGTCAATAAGTCCCGGTCTAAGTAGGAAAACAATTTTTTTACCAAAATTATTTTTTTCATCAATATAACCTCCTTTTAGAGTGATAAATCATTCCAACGTTTCTCTAGCTTTTCGATATCACCGGTGTAGAACGATTTATCGAGACCTTCAAAATATGCGTCAGTTTTAGCAATCACTTCCTCGTCTTAGCCAAATCTCTTTCCACGGCGCATCTGTTTGGGTACTGCGAAGAGCCAGTAGTCGCTGGGAGCAGATCTGGAGAATACGGTGGTGCGGTAGCAATTCAAAACCCATTTCGACCATTTTTTGCGACTGTTTTTATTGATTTGTGACACGGTGCACTCTTGGTCTTGGTGAAAGAGCACTTTTTCCTCTTCAACTGGACGGCTTTCTCCGCCTGGAGAAAATCATTACTTTTTTCTGTGTATGAGCAAACGCAGCAGCCATTTGGAAAACAGCTTTTTCATAAGTAGAAAAGAGAAAGTTTAATATTGAGATTTTCCATTTAATTCCAACTACCTTTGCTTATCTTGACAAATACGCGTATTTCGTCTACAATGTGCAGACTCCTTTAGTGTCTTATACTAATAACTTGACACGAGCTTTTTTATACCCAAATGTTCGTGTGTAATGGTATAAACACTACCTTTTGATACCTTCAGAGTGTCAACTATCTCTAGCAATTTTACTTTGCGATTGCCAATGATGATTTTCAGGGTTTTTTCAATATTTTCCGGAATAACTGCCTCATTTGGTTTGAAATTGGCAAACCACCATTTGCATCGTCTGATGGTCGTTTTCGACGGGGCAGACCGCATAAGGCTCAGTATAACAGCTATAATTTACCTAGTTACTTGGATAACTGTGGAAAATTTAGAGCTAATACAAGCAAAATGCAGGAACCTCGCGGAACCTGTGCAATTATTAGTAAAACCAATCGTCCTCCGTGACGCTGAAGTTAAAATCTGGATAATTTTGTTGATCGTATGGTCTCGCACCGACGACGGATCTTTCCAATATCTACCCTATCAAATATTCATGGTAGTTTAGAGGACTACCATAGTTGCAACGGGTAACGGGGAATCAGGGTTCGATTCCGGAGAGGGAGCCTGAGAAATGGCTACCAAATCCAAAGAAGGCAGCAGGCGCGTAAATTACCCAATGCCGGCACGGAGAGGTAGTGATAGGTTGAAACTAGTAATAAATTATTATAAATCAAGCTGAGATAAATATTTCACTTAGAGAATACTGACGTTTTATTTGACATGCACAGAGAGGAATTTGATAGTCAATTTTACCATTATTGGGGGTAAGGACGACTATTGCAGCATAGTGATTTTGAACCGACTATGATCATGGTCAAAAATACCATTAAAAATAGTTGATCCAACATATGCCATAATGTCGGAATAGTCCTTTTTACCATGATCATAGTCAAGAATGCCATGAACGTGGTGAATTCGTCCATTTTCATGGTTATTGTAACTATTATATGCAATAGTCACCTTGACCATGATTTAATTGTCGGTATAACGATAGAATTTTTCTCAGAGTGTGTAAATATTTTTTTCAATCAGAGTTATTTTTGCCGAAACGAATTTGTTGAGAGTGAATGAAATTATTGAATACGATTATAATATGAATATTTTTGAGTGGTTTTGGCAAGCCTCTTTCCTCATTTTTCTGTTGTTTTGAGTGGTTTTGGCAAGCCTCTTTCCTCATTTTTATTGCTCACAACTATTTTATTGTGAATAGTAGAAATTTACAATATCTTAGCACATCCAATATCACAAATAAAAACTATAATAAGTTTGTTTATTGAATCTAAGACTATACTCTTCATGGATATATTAAATTTCGTACATTTAGTATCTTAACATGTTTTTATCAATCACCATTTATGCTTAAAATTTCCACTGTTCCTATAACAACTATGTAACTGAGATTGTGTGTGTGGGGGGGGGGGGGGAGTTTGTGTAGCCTTAGACAGTCGAAGGATTGGTTGAACAAGGACAAGGGTTCGTGGAGTAGCCAGTTCCTTGTCACGTGAAGACACGCGGCGTTCCTGCCGTGGTCTTCCGAAGGTCCTGGTTGAGATCGGCTGGCTCTACTACAACAACCCATCACGTAGGCTATTCTCTCGGGGCAACCTGCTGAGGATAGTCTTGCAGACATAGATAAGTCTTGCACTGATGGTGGATATTTATAACATCCCATCACATCACATATTCTTAGTATTTTATATTGCCTTCGTACAATGCACAAATGTTCATTCTGTGTCAGCACATGCTTTGTGCTATTGACCGTTGCGTGTATGAAATTTATTACGAAGGTAGCTTCATATAAAATAGAAATTAGTTGCGTTGAAGAAAACAACGAATAGATTCGTAGTCCTACCTTCGATTTCGTAATAAAAACTAAAGTTAATTTTCAGTGTAGTTGTTGATATTTCTAGCATGCACCGCGTTTCCGCACGGTTTGTTCCGACAGAGCTAAATTTCGCGCAAACAGACCATCCAAAGGAGGTTGCTGAAGAAATGATTTCTGAGATCCAAAAGAATTCGATCTCCATGAAACGCATAATAACGGTCCCATGCGACTTTTTCAGTTTCTACAAACTCAAAATGCCACTGCGGGGAAAGAGATTCTAGGCTAGTCATAAAGTTTTTAAAGCGACATAGGGTAGGAAACGGCTTAAGAACCACAAGACCCTATTCCAGCCACGGGGTAAACGTTAACCTACAACGCTCATTTTTTGAAGCATGGTGCTTCACTACATGGAGCACCATACCGCAAAATTGAGCGTTGTAGGTTAACGTTTGCCCCGTGCTTGGAATAGGTCTCGGGTGCTAAGCCGTTCCTCTACCCTATATGGAGCAGTAGAAAACCCAAAATATCTACGCCTTTTTAATATTTCATATTTCATAAGAACTTACTCAAACTTTCATTTCGATCTGTCAATTGATTCTTTGTTTACAAGCCATTTGAAGTTGACGTGTCAGTGTATTTTTTAACAATGGAAAAATCCGGACATCGTGTAGTGATTAAATCCTTTGTTTTGAAAGGTTAATCGGCTACTGAGATACATGTAAAGATGGTGAAAGTATTAAACGAGTCTTCTTCTTCATTTCCAAACGTTCACCGGTGGTTTTGGAGTTTAAGTTAAGTTTAAGTCGAAGGACTCCAAAAAGTGCATCTACATCAGAAATTCATAGCGAAACCACTAGGATATGGCTTTGGAAGATCATCGATCGACTGTGTATGTGAACATTTGGAGCAATTTCGAAAGGATAAAAAGGATTTTTTGCGTCGATTCATCACGATGGATAAGACTTGGGTCTACAACAAGAGGCTATGAAGTGGTAAGAACCAGGCACTTCGGCTCTCACGCAAGTTTGTGTACAGAAATCGGCCAAGCGTCAGTTTTTTTTTTTTGGGATGCAAAAGCAATTTTATTGACAGATTATCTATTACCTGGTAAGACAATCAACTATGATTATTAGTGTGACCTTTTGGACCAGTAGGATGAAATTTTTATTTTGAAAAAGGACCCGGTTTACAGAAGAAAAAAATCATTTTTTATCAAGACAATGCACCTGCTCACACAGCTCAAAAACCATCGCAAAAATCAATAAATTGGGGTACGAATTGTTGCAGCATCTACCCTATTTGCAAGATTTAGCTCCCTCTGACTTCTAGCTCATCTCAAAACTCAAAAAAAAAATTTCGTGGAAAGCATTTTACATCAAACGAAGAGATTAATGCCGTCGTTAATGAGTATTTTGCAGGCCTTTCAGAAAGTCACTTCCGCGATGGGACAACAAAGTTGGAAGATTGTTGGACCAACTGTATTGATCTTATGGGTACGAGTCCACTAAGGCTATAGAAGAGAACGCCGCGAAGGAGCTGAATGCCAGCGCCCTATGAAAGGTGCATGGATGTCTGGATCAAGCGTTGTCTCATGTGCATTGCTTCTTAGGGAAGGTCCATTAATTAGGTCACGCAGTAAGGGGGGAGGGGGGGTTTGAGAAAACGTGACGATCCATACAAAAAAATTTGAAGGTCCATACAAAAAACGTGACAAAAAACGTGATTTCGTCAATTTTTTTACCGAACAGCAAAATCGAGTTTAAGTGTGTAGGTACAAAAAACAGAAATAAATTCGAAGCAAAGCGCCAAACAAAAATCTAACGCGAAATGCAGGAAAATTGTACAAACGGATTTTGCCATAACCATATGTGTGTATTCTGATGGACGATGAAACGTATTTAAACGAGGATTCGGACACGCTTCCAAGAGAAGTCATTTTAGGGGTCAAAATTAAGTCAAAATTAAGTCAAAATTTGCTTGTGTGACGATTTCAACATCTATAAAACTATGAAAAGCTTATCAGACTGCTGTTTCTGACAGGTTCTCAAGAAATCGTATGAGCTTGAGTATCGGAAGATGCAACGTAAATTTTATATCATCGGAAAAACTCACTATTCATGTTTGATTATGTTCTCTCCATTCAAACTTCCCTTCACCAACATTGTCGCCAGATATAATCATCAACTGGGCTTCACTCAATCTCAAACTCGACCAGTTCCAGGGACGTCATTTCGCCGGAAACCTCCTTCTCCACGGTGGGATCAACAATGCACGGAGGTTTACCGTAAAAAAGTCCGACGCGTTTAAAGTTTTTCGTAGACGTGGAAAACCCGAGCACATCGAAGTATACACGGCTCTCGAACGAGAATTTAAGAGCCTCATCAAGGCCAAGAAACGCGGTTACTGGCGACAAACGCCGATGAGTACTCTTTGGAACACTGCGCGAAGGTTGCGTAACCGAACTATGAACAACGAGAGCGAAGAGTACTCGGACAAATGGATCCTCAAATTCGCGCGAAAAGTTTGTCCAGATTCTGTGCCGGCACGGATTATTTCTCGCGAAAACACGAATTCGATAGATAAGATTAGCCAACCCTTTTCAATTGTAGAGTTCTCTCTCGCACTCCTTTCGTGTGGCAATACGGCTCCAGGGGCTGATAGGATCAAGTTCAACTTGCTTAAGAACCTCCCAGACGTCGCAAAGAGGCGCATGTTGAACTTGTTTAATCAGTTTCTGGAACTCAACATTGTACCGGATGATTGGAGACGGGTGAGAGTTATTGCCATTCAAAAACCTGGTAAGCCCGCGTCCGACCACAACTCCTATCGACCCATCGCGATGTTATCTTGTATTCGAAAGTTGTTGGAGAAAATGATCCTTTTCCGTCTGGACAAATGGGTTGAGACGAACAACCTGCTTTCAGATACTCAATATGGTTTCCGTAGGGGTAAGGGAACGAACGACTGTCTCGCGTTGCTTTCCACAGATATTCAGTTAGCTTTTGCTAAAAAAGAGCAAATGGCTTCTGTATTCTTGGACATAAAGGGGGCTTTTGATTCAGTATCTGTTGATGTTCTTTCAGATAAACTCCACGCTTGTGGCTCTTCACCATTAATGAATAATTTTTTGTACAATTTGCTGTCAGAGAAACATATGAGCTTCTCTCATGGAACCTCTACAGCTTCACGATTTAGCTACATGCGTCTCCCCCAGGGATCATGTTTAAGCCCCCTTTTGTATAATTTTTAGGTCAAAGACATTGACGGTTGTCTAAGTGACAATTGTACGTTGAGACAACTTGCAGATGACGGCGTAGTGTCTGCCACGGGACCCAATGGGGTCGATTTACAAGGACCCTTACAGGATACCTTAGACAATTTGTCTTCTTGGGCTCTAGAGCTAGGTATCGAATCCTCTACGGAGAAAACTGAGTTGGTAGTTTTTTCTAGGAAGCATAACCCAGCACAACCGAAGCTTCAAATTTGGGGTAAGCCGATAACTCATTCTATGTCATTTAAATATCTTGGGGTCTGGTTCGATTCAAAGTGCACCTGGAGATCCCACATTGAGTATCTGAAGCGAAAGTGCCAGCCAAGGATCAACTTTTTCTGCACAGTTACCGGGACCTGGTGGGGAACGCATCCGCAAGATCTTCTAACGTTGTACCGGACAACGATTTTGTCGGTTATAGAATACGGTAGTTTTTGTTTTCAATCGGCGGCTCGGTCACACTTCATTAAACTGGAACGTATTCAGTATCGGTGTCTTCGTATCGCGTTAGGTTGCATGCACTCGACTCACACCATGAGTCTTGAAGTGCTGGCTGGCATGTTGCCACTCTCGGATCGGTTTACAGAATTATCTCTCTGGCTCCTCACCAGGTGTGAAGTTATGAACCCCCAGGTGATCGAAAATTTTGAGAAGCTCCTTGAGTTGAACCCTCAAACCCGCTTCATGACCTTGTACCATTTGTACATAACACAGGATGTCAGCCCTTCGCCGAACATTTCCAATCGTGTTTGCTTCTCATTTTGATTTATCCATGAAGCAGGAGCTTCATGGAATCCCAGAGCATTATCGTCCTATGATTGCTCCGGTGATATTTGCTGCAAAGTTTGGCCAAGTTGATTCCACTAAATCGTTTTTCACTGACGGATCTTTGATAGAAGAGTCAGCAGGCTTTGGAATATTTAATGAAATTTATAGCGCCAATCGTAAACTTCATGCTCCTTGTTCCGTATATGTCGCTGAATTAGCGGCAATACACTTTACGCTACAAATTGTTGCCTCATTAACACCGGATCAGTACTTCATTTTCACGGATAGTCTCAGTTAGAGACTATTCGCTCAGAGGCTATTCGCTCATTGAGGCCGGTAAAGCACTCCTCATATTTTCTCATGAAAATACAGGAGCTTCTAAGTGCTTTATCTTCGTGTTATTTTATCATCACCTTTGTATGGGTCCCATCTCATTGTTCAATTCCGGGCAATGAAAAAACGGACTCGCTTGCAAGGGTGGGTGCTATGGAAGGCGATATTTGTGATCGACAAATCGCCTTCAACGATTTTTTTCCTATTTTTCATCAACAGTCACTGGCAGTATAAATGGAGTGAAGGAGATTTGGGGCGATGGCAACATTCTATCATCCCAAAGGTATAGAGGAAATCTTCTAGACGAGACTTCATTCGTGTCATGTCTCGCCTCATGTCCAATCATTATTCTTTGAACGCTCATTTATACCGGGTTGGGCTGAGCGACAGCAATCTCTGTGAATGTGGACAAGGCTATCAGGACGCAGATCATGTTATTTGGTCTTGTGCTGAGCATCGTGGAGTCAGATCGGGGCTTTATGATTCCCTTCGGGCTCGAGGTAGACAACCCAATGTGCCAATTCAGAATATTTGGCTGTACGTGATTTGGAGTACATGAAACTCATTTATGTGTTTTTGACTAACATTAGCCTTAGATTGTAGTTAGTTTAGCCTGTATGTTTAGTTTAAGTTCTTTTTTTATCTGTGTATGTGTGTGTGTTTTTTTTTGTTTTTCAAAAAATGTTCAAGTCAAAAGAAAACCATAAATTGTATAGTTATAAGTGTTTCAATTATTTAGAATTTAAATTTAATGTGTTATGTAAACCATACTTTAAATTCCCACCCTTTTTCCCATCCGGAATTTGTAATTCCTATTAACCTCGAGACGGCCGCGAGTAATCGGTTTTATCCCCCTAACTTTAGTTTTAAGATAAATGATGTATAAAAATATGAAAATTTTGCTCTGTAAAGTTGATTTGATTGAGCCTGTACAAATAAATGATTAATTTAAAAAAAAACTGGGCTTCATGTTTTAAATTGACGACTAGGTTCACGATGAACAATTTAGTTTTCGTTTTATTCATTAAGACATTTATTGTCAGTTAATTTTATTTTTATGAATTCAAATACAAATACAAATATTTAAATTAGTTTGGGAACAAAGCTAACTGGACGGCACCCTCGATGGAACCCTGTTCAGCACCGTAACTGCCTCTCTATCATCTTCTACCTAATACATCATTCCAGCCCTTCGCACTTCCTATCCGCGAAAAACTTCCGCCAATTACTAACGAATGGCTAGCAAAAAAGAAAGACTTTCACGTCTAACTCAGGCTTCGATTAACATGCTAGTGTTTTGTTTCGCGAAAGAATACAATAATAATGTAGAAGAAACGTAATTCTTCCGGAGGCTGGGCACCCTCCGACCGACAAACGGTGTGTACAAAACATGAGAGGGATTGTGATGGCTTCATCCGCAGAACTGAACCAAAGAATAGCCTATCATTAAAAAAAAAGATCGCCTTCCCACCCCCCAAAACAGAGAAGTGGCTCGGGGTTTTGACGCGGCAAAACCGCTGACACGACCACTTGTTTCCATCGCAAGCGGCTACAGCTTACATCCTTAGGACATGCTGCGCTAGGAAGGGATTGCTCGTGATAGGGATGTTTAAATTTAGACATTCACCAAAGGATGCTATCAGACGGGATAATGTGTATGTGTGTGTGTGTGTTTCAAGAGCGCAAGAAGTGTTCTGAATAAGTATAATCTTGAAGCACATAAATGGGACAAACTCCTTTAGCAGTACGTTGTGCAATATCTTACACACGATGGTATTGATCGAACTACTTTGCTCACTCTTGAGTGCTATAAGTCACCTTCAAGGAAAATCGTGCCAGTTATTAGAGACGATTCTGTCAGTGACGAACATAAGAAGGTTCTTAAGCGCCGTTAAATTGAGCAAGCGTTCAGTGCACCAGTTGGTCTAATTTCCATTATGTTACAGCATTTCAGGTATCGAGCCGTATCAAAGTTAGTACTTTTGCTCAGGGAGAGCGACACTATACTGAAAAAAATCTTGTTTAAAAACTACCATTTTACCCGACTATGCCTGTTTTCAAAACATTTCAGTTAAATTTACTACGTAAACTATTCAATTGGATCAGTTTTTCTTTGATTTTGGTAACTAACGAATTCTATTACCGTGCTGTTTACCTAATTTTTAAGATTTCGGTAATTCCGGCCGGTAATCGAGTTCGTGAGCTTTCAGAATCAGCAAAATGGATCCAATTGACATAGCTCTCTTTGTTTACTATTTTTACTCACTTTGGGACGTCTTGGAATATTTCAATGTGATTTGAGAACAACAACAGAAAAGCAATCAAATTTACAAGTAATCAGCCCTAGGTGTCACAAGGGTCTCATCTTAGCCCATTACTGTTTATTATACAGCTGATTTTTAGTTATCTGATTGAACCCATATAGGGTTCAGGACCAATTCTCGTTACCAATCGCTATTATTCAGCCGTACAAGAGCCAAATGACTTCAAATTCTGTTCATGTATAGTTTCACATAAACACAAGTCATTTCAAATAAATTAAATCACCACATGGCCCTGCACCCTATGCTGACGACATGAAACACAGCCCATTTAGATTTTTGCGATCACTGCACAAATATAGCCACTAAAACGGCTAAAAGAAAAGTTGGTACCTTCAGCCTCAATTTAAACTACATTTTTTCATTACGATATTTTTGCCAAACTAACCATTTTCCCTCCCATTTTCAATTTTCAGTTTAGCATATACAATTAACGTTTTAAATATGGTGCATTTTCCGAAGATCGATATGATCAAAACAAAAGATGATCTGCCGGACTTTTCTTTGGGTCATAGGATGAATTAAAAAATCGAAAATCTACATCAAAAAGATCAATCTTGTAAAGATCAATCCAAGATAACCCAATCCTAGTCGGTATATAAACAAAGGCAACTGTAATTGGTCCATTTCAAGAATAGAAGCAGACTATTCGTGAAAAACATGAAGTTTAAGCCGTCGAAAGGCATGTTTTGTCAAAAATTCACTTTTGTCCTCTCCTAAAGGGTTCTTCCGGGATATTTCGGTTGTCTCAGAATATTCAATATGGTCATTGATCCATTTCAAGACTAGCAGTAGACTGCTTAGCATTTGTCCCTTCCTGAAGGGTTCCCCCGGGACATCCTGTTTGTCCCGGAATGGGAATATGGATATTGGTACATTTCAAGGCTAGAAGTAAACTATTTATGAAAAATCATTAAGTTTGAGCCGTCGAAAAGCATGTTCCAATGTTAATTTGTATCAGTCGCCGCATCACGGATCGTGACAAAACATACCCTCTTCCGGCACAGATTCCTTTATTAATGGGTTTAAAAAGGCATTACTCACCAGAAACTAATAATTGGGACTCTAAAAAGCATTTTGAATGCAAAGACTTTAAATTTGGTTCTATACATTTTCCACAATGTGAATTGGTTGCAGCAAGCCGTGCTTTGAAGCTGACGTGTTTTGCTTTTGCAGCGTTGTTTTCAGGGGAAAAAAAGTATCATTTATTCTACCAGAATAATAAGTCAAATTACAAATACTTGAGTGCTATGCGTAAGACGTGGTGAATTTAATCTATTTTCACTCAAAGTGTATTGTGACCGTGTTTTGTCAGATAGGTAATGCGTCGGTAGTTTTTGTTACCTATTTCTTGTTTATTGATGCTTTGTCCCGCACCCGGACGAGCTTCTCTGTAATGTAGAGTCTGCATTGGATGAGGAACTTGGTGAGGTCGTTTTGTATTATAGAAAATATAGCTTAGCTATATACACGCCAGGATCAAGAATGTCTATTTTGGATTCTGGAAGTGTGAAAATTCTTCACATATGCATTTGATATGTGAAGATTTTCTTGCGGGGACTATTGTATATGTTGATGACCTCACACTGAAAATTAACTTTTTACCAATCCATTCGATGTTTTTTGCAACGAAACTGATTTGTACGTTTTATGAAGGTACTTTCGTAATTAATGGCACACGCGTAACTGTCAAAAGTACGAAGCTTTTGTTGAAACAAAAAAAGCTTCCGTTCATTGCACAAAAACAATACAAAGAGCTACGAATATGTTGCTACAAATTAAGAAGAAACGTCTCTCTGCTGAGTGCATGAATGACAGACAGATCTCCTTTATCGACTCGAAATTTAATTTAAATTAAAAGCACAACCATGTGGAGTCGTCCAGCGATTTTTTTTTTTTAAATGTTTCTGACATGGGATTCGGCCCTGTATTTGAAGAAAGAGCTATTCTTGAATCCGTGGTTGATCTCACTAGGCCATGGTGACTCGTGAGAAGACACTTGATTAATGAGTATGAAGTTATAACTCTCGGCAGCGCTTTAATTTTGTTATTGGGAAATTATTCCCGCCCATGTCAGCAGCAACACCAACCGACAAGCAGCGATTTGCTGATTTTCACGACATCTATTTCATGCATTTTACAAAAATGTGTAATGATAAATAACATTTCACTAGATAAAAAGCAATATGAATGTTTCATACAATACACGAGACATATGTTCTATGAACAAAATCCATGTTTACAAAACGAGTGAAAGTTTATTTATGAAAATAAATTTTCAGTGCAGAATATATATGGGTCGTTGGATTTTCAATAGAACCGTCTCCTTCAATCTCCAGGGCTTAAAATGTTTGCACAACGTGATAACATATAAATCAACGAAGAATTGCAGACAAGTTTCTTCCATAAAAGCACTGCCGGTCAGTGGAAGATTGGTTGTATATACACACATACACACACAAAAATTTTGAGTTTATAAACAATGTGAATGTGATATACGGGTCAATATGACCCGAAAAACCTTATTCGTCACAAAATGTTAAGACAAATGACAGACAAGATCTCCTATATGGAGCTACCGCGAGGAATTGCACTTCAAAACTTGTCTGGTGGCTGAAAAGGGTACTCGGAGGGCTCAAGCAGTTTAGCCGTGTGTAAAACACCAACTGGATAAACCGCTTAAGGAATTCGGACTGCAACATTTAACAGATGTTCTGTGGAAGGAAAATGATTTTGATCACAATTTACGTGGACAATTTCATGATTTTCACCTACGATTTCCAACAAAAGCGGAAGTTGAAATCATACCTTGTCACGAGGTAGGAAAAATGGGAAACTGTGGATAGATCAGGAGCACTTCATCGACAGTATATTGCGATGGTTCAACATGGCGAACTGTACCCAATATCCAAACCAGCGTAGGCGAGTGTCGTCAAGCAAGCCAAGCTCTTCAGACTGCCTCATCTATTTAGCGCAGCCAATGTGACAGGGATATCCCCGAAACGGAAAGGGACTTTTTTATAGAAAAAATGTACAAGAAGGTGATGGTGTGGCAGGCAATACACTGAAGTTTTTTTTTACGACGGTAATGGTACCGCGTAAAAAAAACCGCGTATAAAACACCGCGTTATTTCAAAAAACGACGTAAAAAAACCGCGTTATTTCAAAAAACAACGTAAAAAAAGTCAAGGAAATAAAAATTATTTTTCATATTCATATTGAAAGGATATGGTCATAAAAATGTATTGGTGGTGCAAAAACCAGTAACATTGGCCACCGGGAATCTGCTACAAATGGATAGAGGTTGTTAATTCAATGTGAGCAAAGCAGTCCAGAGTAGTTATAGAGAGTTTTTGTCTTCGGCAAAATTTCTCAGTGTGTCATTGATCGTCTTTGACATAATCATATTAGTTCACATATGCAGATGGCGCTGCAGCCTATCTTTTCAAACTAGGCCAGAGATTTATCGTCTTGGCAAAGTTTTCAATATGTCATTCGTCGTCTTTTGACATTATCATATTAGGTCCACAATGCCACAATATGATAATGTCAAAAGACGACGAATGACATACTGGGAAACTTTGCCAAAGACGGCAAATCTCTAGTGCTTAGTTTAGAAAAGATAGACTGCAGCGCCATCTCTGCGGCATGATTTGGAACTAATATGATTATGTCGCTTGAAATAGCCCCTTGCCTTTCTGTTGATTGTAAGGTCAGTGGGATCGAGTTTTCTACCCCGTATCTTTTCTACCCCGGAATTTACGAAAGAGCACTGTTGATGATACTTCCGTAATGCGGTTTGAACTGCTCCGACGCTCACACCTTCTTGCACAATCCGTTTTCTTTGCTCGGGAGAAAGACCACGCATTTTCAAACTTCCGTGCGAAAAATTGAAAAAATTACAACATCAGTTTAATTTGGATAAAAACAACAGGAGGCAGCCAAAAGTGGGTTGAATACTGCACGCATTTCACGTCTATATTCTTTAAAGTTTTTCATGTTGTGATGAAAACGTGGCCTTTCTCGAATAATTCGACAAAGATTTGTTATTAGGGACCAGCTGCTAAACCTAAACAATAGATTCTTCTGTATATATCTCGTGATACAAAGTCTACCCATGTAAGCGATCAATTCTACTGGATAGATGGTCTCTTCCTTTTTAAATTATCGATACTTACTGGGCGTTGATCAGAGCAAAGCTACGGAAATTCGGAACCAGCGGATGATATCGAAAAATTTAAAAAGGATTCGACAAAAGTGGTGAAAATCGTGGAAAGTATCCTCCCGAAGACCCTCTCGATCAAGGGTCATGTTCGAGGAAAGGTGAGTTGTATTGGTTATAATTAAAGGTTTTGATTGCTGGTATGATTTGCCAAGTATAATAATTTTTAATTAATACCATATTTAATATTTTGAAAGTGCCCTCATAATTTCTGAAACAGTCTATTATAAGATGCCTGTGAATATTTGTTCAGATTTTGCGCCACTTTGACTAACGGCTAGATCATTCCATTTAGAGATAGCGGCGCTCCAAGTGGTCGTATATGCAAGTTTCTCACAGCATTTTGTTGTTTCTGCTAGGTTCATATTTTTTCATAGTTCAAAACTAACGTGGTTCCAAGATATCCATCATGCAGGAAGAGAAAAAAATGTGTACAGTTTCCAGTAAAACCTACCTGCCTCAATTCGAGAGCTGGAAGAAATGCTGGATTATCCTAAATATACTGTGGCGCAAGTGATTGAAAAGTGCCAGGAAACATTAAAAACTTCTCACAAAGTGCAAATATGAAACCGTTGATAGCAGACTGCGGGCGAAGGCTGATCACAACATTTCGGATTAAGATTTGGCGCATAACCGTTGTACTGTGCAGCGAATCCATCTTCGAGAAGGATATAAGTATTACCGAGCAAGTAAACAACCCAACAGAAGCCTCAAACAACAAACAATGGCCAGAAAACGGGCCCGTAAGTTGTACGACCAAGTTCTGACGAAACTCGATGTATGTCGCTTGATCGATGATGAAACACATGCTAGAGTAGATTTCAAACAAATCCCGGCGCTCAAGTTCTACAAGGCTCCTGCTCGCGGCAAGGTTCCTGGCAGATTTAAGTTTATTTTCGCGGATAAATTAGTTGCATTACAGCAAGGAAGTGCTACAACAATAATGCGGTCCAGTTTATCCCAACAGCGGTGAATCCACCAAATTGTTCTCAGTTCCGTCCAATAGAGAAGTATTGGGCGATAATTAAGCGGAAACTGACGATGAAGGGAGCTGCCATTTGTGTAATTGGCCAGATAAAAAAATTGTAGAATCAGCTAGCTTATCAGCCTATCATTACTGAAGGAGGTGTGCCCCAGCTGATCGCGGTATCAACATAAAAATAATTTAAATGATGATACACAAAATTACACTTTCAAAATACCCTTATCGTTCATGTAATTTTAAATTCTTTGCATTGCTATACCTACTTGTGATCATAAATAGTCGAGTTCTACAAAATGATCGAAAAATGCCGCACTCAAATTGATATGAAAAAACCCCTACTATAATATTTATTGAATTAATACGGTAAATTCAAATAGAGTTTCGTAAAAAAATATACTTCGTTTTCCATTCAAAAAGATCATTGAAAATAGATGAACTACATTATATTGAAACGAAAATTTCTAAAATGGTTTAATGAATTTAGTTTAAAAAATCGATACTAAAACATTATTTCAACTTTATTCGCCAATGGCACGAACGTATCATCAATTAGGGAAAGAGTTTTCCTTCTTTAAGAAATTATAACCTTGGAGGGGTTGGGACGAGAATATCTCATAATATATTATCCATTTTCAGACTTCTACACCCAAAATAATAAAGCATGATTGTAATGCAACTTCGCATGATTTTGTTTCATTTCTCGTAGAAGGATCGTAACTTGAAGAAAATATACAACACTGCACAGTGGGAAAAAACGGACCCCAATTCCTACAGATGAGCCACCGCTGGATTTGCAGCTAGAAATATATCATTTCTTATGAGAAATTTGCCAAAAAAAATGAATGGTGTTGGTTTCATTCTGCGCCGGGCACGGGAAATGGTCCATTTTACCCCATTTACCCCAAAGAATGTGTCTTTTTGAGTTGGCACCCATATAACTTAAAATGCCGCTGAGTTTTTACCCGCATAGGATCATATTTTACATTAAAAACTCTGGAGAATCACATTCTTTGGGGTAAAATGGACCATTTCCCGGGTCCGGCGCAGAATAAAAGTTGCACCATACAATTTTTTTGCAATTTTTTTTTGTGATATATCAAGCTGAACAATGCATTTGGTCCTAAGTAACATTGAGAGATTCTCTTGGTCGACTTTCTCTTTGGTTAATAGCTTGTCTATTAAACGATTTGTTGATGTTTTCGACGTATGGGATCCTTTATTACACTTTATACTACCGTACTGTATGTTAAAAATACTTGAACATGTTTTTATATAGCCGTAGGAACGCAAAGAGAAAGTCAACAAAGAGAGTCTCTCAATGTTACTTAGTACCTAATGCAATGTTTAGCTTGATATCTTAATCAGCAAATTCATCGGTGTCTCATCTGTGGGAATTTGGGTCCGTTTTTTCCCCACTGTGCATTGGTCGGGGGGGAAACAGCAACACGACAATTTGCTTTGAAAAATTCAATGTGTGCTTGAGGTTGTGCAATGTATTAGTTTTTGAGTGAGAGATTGAAGCCCAAAATTTCAATGGTTCACAGAAAAAAGATCTCGATTTGTAACCGAGATTCGAAGCGCTTCCGTCATGTCCATGATGTCTCGAGGTGGTAACTATTCATCCACAAGTTGGAATTAATTGAATAAAACCCCTACAGTTCCCAACAAACATCGGTGTTGAATTAGAGCTTGTTCAAACAAATTTGGAGAAGCTATTCAGCTATTCTAGAAGAAACAGCTGAATAGCTTCTCCAAATTTGCTTGAACAAGCTCTAATTCAACACCGGTGTTTGTTGGGTTGCGTCTATTTTTTTTTTTAAAGACCGTGCGTATCGTAGTTGCTACTCCAGGGTGCCGAACAGAATTCATAATTCAATAAGCAGCATCTTGTGGAAGCTTTATCCAACATCCATCTACAGTCATTCACCAGATTCGGTGGCAGAACTCGAATTTCAGAAGAGCCAAAGATTCAGTGATAGTCAATGAGCACATTCAGTCAGAATGTTTGCGATTGATTGATGTTTTGTTGATAATCGTCTGCTTTGTGTTTTGACTGGATTGAAGCGTCAAGGAGATCGTGTTAATCACTTGAAGTAATTTGTGTCAGCGTCATGCATCCTAGTGTAATAGAGTAGATATTCTGTGTGCTGTGACGTCACGCATTTTGGAGGAGGAACCAATAGCCTTGATATTCGTTCAAGTTCATTGCTTTTGTTTCTCGATTTATTAGTAATTCGTGTGTTCAGCAAAGACCAAAGAATTGAATGCTGTTGTTTTTCGCACTCATTTCGGGCAGTCAATTTTTTCACACACTGGTTGCTACTCCGTTACCGATCAGAACTAGTGTTATTGCACAGAGAACCACATAGATGGAGCTTGGGAGTAGCTTTTACATCTTCAATGTACAAAGTTCACTAGTTCATTCTATTTATAGATCAGTACCGGCGCCGGCCACGTCCTCACGGCCTTTGGGGAGGAGGGAAGGATGATTAGTTTTACAATCGTTGGTTAGAGACCGTGTTTACCTCTGCGCCTCCACATTTGTCAAGGGAAGGATAGATTTGTGATAGTGAGGTAGTAGGTTATTTATAGATCATGGATTCACTGTGGTAAGTGATGCGATCAATGAAAGCGCAGTAGACTGCTTTTTATTTAAATCTAGTGGTGATAGAAAGAGGCAAGTGACAAATAGTAAAGAAGGGGACGGGCCTGGGATTGAACTCCCGACGATCTGCTCAGTAAGCAGAACGGGTAACCACTGAGCTACCCAGCCACATCCAAAACCGCTACAGTTGCGTATATTGTCGAGATACTCAGCGGAACATCAATTTAGAAAATGTCGCTCACACACACTTACATGGCTTCGTTTATTTCATAAAACGCGTGGTGATCAATAAGGACAAACTTGGTGAGAGGGAGATCGGAACACAGAATCGGAAATAGAACACTTGATAGCGAAATTCAAACAGTGGCAAATAGCGTTGCGGCATTCTGTGGTATTGTCTCACCAATTTTGAAAGTTGTTGATGGTTGAACAAACGCCCAACGGTTGCTTCGACTTTCGAGGCACTGTGCACACTACGATAAATAGCACTCACTTGCATGGCTTCGTTTATAGCATAAAACGCTTTGTGGATCAAGATGGGTAAAATTTCCTTTTCTGAATCCAGCGGATTTATCCAGATATGATTGCAAAAACTGCAATTGCAATTTTTTTCCACCAAGCGTTGATATAGACTAGTGGTCAAGCCATTGGATCCGTAAAGTCAACGTCCAAGGTTCAACTCTAGGTTGTTCCATATTTATATTTTTTTTCAACATCATTACATTTCATAAGGTAAATCTATGAAATTCATCTTGGCAAAAAAATCATAATGCAATCTTATGAATATCGAAAGTTTATTTCGCTGAGTGTAGATAAATTGTCCGTTCAGTGATTCAATCCGGTTTTATTTTGCTCAATTTATGAGTACAATTCAGCGCCAACATTGGATTTGGGCGAAACTGCTTTTGTAAACAATGGCTTTCGTAGTTATTTTCTCTTGAACAAAAGGTCACAAACAAATTAAGCACTCGTTAAGCAAGAGGAGCTTTATCTCTATCCGCGGATATATTCACTTTAAAGAAATTGTATGCAACTTCCGATAAATGAGCAGACAAAGTGTTTGTTTACAAAACCAGATTCGCCCTAATCTAATGTTGGCGCTGAATTGTATACTATCTCATTTTCCACTTTTTACGAAAAATGAGTAATATTTCCGTGAGAGAAAAACAGATAGTATACAATTGTACTCAAAAATTGAGCAAAATAAAACGGGAGTCTTGAGAGGACAAGAAAATAATATAGTCACTAGATTCATAGTCTGGCGGATACAACGATGGGAGCCAATTTGAACTGTCACTTGACGGAGCCAATCGAGCATGTCTCAACCCGAATAAAAATTTACATCAGGCTGATGTCTGATTTCAATGTCTACATCAACATGAAATTCAAATGTACATCTTACGTTGAACATTAGAAATCAGATCGTTTTCGCTGTATTTAGGCAAGGTAACATGATGTTAACATCAGACATTTTCAAACAATTTTTTTCTAATCCAATGTCCCTTTAACGTCATGATTTTGACATTCAAATAAAATGTTTTTCGGATGTTTTAAGATATCAAAGCATATTGATGTTTTCAAATGTATTTGAATAAAACAGCACAGTCAAAGGATTTTTGATGTTTTCAGATGTATTAAAGGTTATGAATAAACATCATACATATGTTTTCAAGTGTCGATTTTATCCAATAAAAGAGATGATGTATGATGCATTCAGATGTAGAAAAACGTGACGGTGTATCGTTTCCGGATGTTTTCAGTTGTAGATAATAACGTTAAAACCAAATAATCTGAAAGCATCAAAATCACATGCTAAGTAACTATAAATTAGAAGAAAAATTAGTAATCTCCATTTAATTCCAACTACCTTTGCTTATCTTCGACAGATACGCGTATTTCGTCTACAATGTGCAGACTTCTTCAGTGTCTCGTACTAATAACTCGACAGTCGAGTTATTAGTACGAGACACTGAAGAAGTCTGCACATTGTAGACGAAATACGCGTATCTGTCGAAGATAAGCAAAGGTAGTTGGAATTAAATGGAGATTACTAATTTTTCTTCTAATTTATAGTTACAAGGATTCCACTAAACAGCTCAA